>JXSR01S047713.1:96356-114321 GCA_000969725.1 Ophiothrix spiculata
GCAATGTATTTCAATGGAACAAATTAGCGATATTTGAGTTTCTGTATAAGAGATTGGAAATCCCGAAAAGGCTGTTGGGCCGACGTTGATCTCTTGTTATTACCGATCATTGGGTTGCCGATTGACAATCGGAAATTCAACAGCCGTTCCAGTTTCTGTTGGACACTCCTATCGGAAACGCCCCAAGACAACCAGAAACACACGGCAACCGTTCGTGATTAGAAACACAAAGATTGTTAAATAGGAACTTGAATACTGAATCTGTGACCCTTAAAAGCAGAAGATTATATGAGAACAAGAGGTCTTGGCCATATATTTCCCTGCCTTCTTTCTACGTCAATGAGCACCCCTCCCCCTCCCCCAATCCGGGTTATTGCACATATCTCAACCAGACAAAACACTATGCACAACATTAATGCTGTTTCCTGTCATACATGGGCTATTTCATCTGCATCTGTTTTCATAATTTGGGCTTGATTAAAAACATGTATTTAAAACATTATCTAGAACAAACATGACTATGAAAGTGCAAATAACAGGAATTGAACTTAAAGGTAGAGTGAAAGCAAACCGTGTGTATAATTTGTAAGAAACTAGAACATTTATATTCTATTGGATTTTTTAAATTTTCTAGGTAAATCAAATCTATAACAGTGCTCTCAAAGTATTTAACCGAAGCCTTTTTAGCATATCATTTTGTTTTCTTTTATCATTTCTTGTTCTTGGGTTGAAATCCCACAAATGTCAATATATATTGTCTGTTGATTGGATAATGACAATGTCTTTGAAATGTCATTGATCAGAACTGGTGCCACAGAAATTATCCTGTATAAACACAAAGCTTAAATGATAGGTACGGGTAAAAAGTGTAATATGCTCAGAAGCTTGATCCTGTGAGTACAATATCTGCACCACTGGCTGAAATGGTTTGACATTCTAGAGAGGGTCATCTTCAGAGCATTGGCAAATTGTCATAGTTGTGGACTTCATTATCCCTCTTTTATACCAACCCTAACACTTTTGACCACTTCTTCTCCTCAGGAATTTGAAAGTTGAAAATCACAGAATTTCACCTGCATTCGAATTTGGAACCTCTCGCTTCCCAATCCAATTATCACTATGTCAAACCACTGAGCAGGCGCTGCCACGGCAGCGATTTCGTGGTCATAGCTTACTCAGGTCTATGACATATTTGGACTAAAGCAAATTTCTTAATTTTGTGGAATGGGACATTGTGAGATTCAGAGAGGTTAGGGTTAGTATATTTTTAACTACCAATCCTGATGATCTATTCAATATTAATCCCTCTTCTAGTTCTCATCCATGGATGGACGCTATAAGCAGAGCTGCCAACATTGACATTGAGGAATGATGGAGTTCCACCGGGGTCCAGGGACAGCGCCCCGGAGGGGGTTCAAAGGGGGCAGCGCCCCCTTGAAGCTCGAAGAATTTAGCACTTTAGAGACCCTTAGAACATTTTTGACAGCATTCTTACAACTGTTTATATAACATTAATGACAGTTTCAAAACTTAATCATATTGGGACTAACTAGAACATTTTACAATTTTTTCAATGTGAGAATTTATAAACAGTAATTGAATAACAGCTTACCCATTGAAGTTGTTCAATTCATAAATAATATACTTCAATTACAGCATAAAATTGTGATGGCTCACCCCGAAAGGGGGGACTTTGCAGATGATATCAATTTTGATTTTATCATTTCATCTGTTATAGCATCTTCTTAGCATTAAAATAATACCTCACTTGTTGAAATTGATCAAGGAAATCAAATTTTACAACAGAAAATCTGCTGGAAATTCTTATTATTTTCTTTATTTTTTGTTGCCTATTTTTACCAGTTTCACGAAAAGTGTTCTGTCACAAAGTTCCCACTTTTCTGGGTGAGTCATCACAATTATAGTTCATACAAGCAGACAAGGTATATTATCAAAGTATGCAAAAACATGAAAAATAAAACCAAAAGCTACTCATTTTGAATAGAACTAGGTACCCTGTAAATAAAGTTTCTGCTTTAATAACATCTGTGTTTGGGTCATTAACCCGTTGGAAAAAACTTCCGATGCGTCTGGATCCAGCGCTTGCCTTCGCGAAATCTTTATGTTTTTGTGAGTCCATGTGTCGTACAGCGTCATTCTTACCTCCGAATTTGATCAAGAAATCAGCATTACAATTTGTGCAATATGCGAAATATTCTCCTTTATTGGATTTTCGAATACAAGGGAATTCCTTTGAATACGCATCCAAGAACTTCTGGTAATATCTTTGCGGCTTCTTACCACCACCTCCGGCACTCGTTGGATTTCTCTCGTTCGCCATATTGTTTGTCAGTGCCAATAAAACACCGTATAGTTCGGTAAATCACATTTGTTTGTTGAGACACATAAGATTTTTCTTCAATTTATTTCTTTTTTAGTCTTTATAAGAGCAATATTTTATAAGATTTACATTTTATTTCATTACTGTAACTACATTATATTTTTATAAAAGTATTTGACCAGTTTTCAATTGTAAAGTTCCTACATTTCTTTCAAAAAATCGGAACTGGAGTAAACATTTTCAGGTACAAACAAACGCACACATTGACAATGACTAAACAGTACACGTGGCGAATATAGGGTAAATCATACAACTTTCTATTACGTTACGCTACTTATTACTTTTAAATACACAATTATAGAGGGGCTTAATGACTTAGTCTATTTTTTTAATTTTGCCAGAGAGGACGGGAAGGCTCTATACGTTACGCTTTTTTTTTTTTTTACGCTAGAGAGACTTTCCGGGAGATTTTTGTTACTTTGCGGGATGTCGGGAGATTGGGTCTAAATCCGGGAGTCTCCCGCAGAATCCGGGAGAGTTGGCAGCTCTGTATAAGTACCATCCCCTAATTCTGAACCAAGTTCACATAAAAATGGATGGGACTTTACTCCAGTTAGTACAATAGCTCACATAGTTGAACATGAAGATCCATATAGATTCCTTCAAGAGCTTTAGTCTACATGCTAAGCCAACATAAGCATAAGCATAAGCATAACTTTATTTCCACAATGTTAAGTATACATGTACAGTAAAACAAAATAATTTTGATACAATATACAGATAAAACATGTGGAGGAGAACTGGATAATAAGCTTTAAAGGCCTGTAAAGTCCCAGTCTCCTAGAGATACATATGAAATGATACTCAAGTTACATTACATGTAAATAGGTTGAACATCTAATATCATCAAAATGATCAACTCAACCTAATACTGTGATATTAAAGCATTCTTATATGAATTTTTGAATAATTTAGAGGTTTTAGATGATTTAATATTTTGAGGAATTCCATTCCAAACTTTCACACCTTGATATGTTATGGCTTTCCGCCCTAATTCAGTTCTTATTTTAGGATATTTAAAGTCTGAAGCATGTCTTGTATTATAGTTATGATTATCATCATTAGGATTAAACATGCTATTAAAAACAGAAGGCAGTGATTTGTTACAATAATTATACATAAAAGAACCAATATTTAGGTTACAAAGGTCAAAAACTTTAAGTTGATTATATTTTACAAAAAGTGGATTAGAGTGACTTCTAAAATTACTGTTACTGATTGCCCTTAGTGCCCGCTTCTGTATAATGTGAAGCTTGTTCTTATCAACATCAGCTGCTGCACTCCAAGATGTAATTCCATAGTTAAAGTGAGACAAAATAAGTGTGAAGTATAGGCTCAGAAGGGCAGATTCAGGAAGAAATTTGTTGACCTTATATAAAATCCCAACACCACTACAGCACTTTTTACGTAGATTATCAATGTGACTTTTCCAACTGAGATTTTGATCAACAGTAACACCCAAGAATTTAAATGAATTTACCCGTTCTATTTCTATATCATCTATAGAGAGTTTAAAATTGTTATCAATTTTATTAGTTTTTTGTAAGGTACCAAACAACATATAATTAGTTTTTTTAAGGTTTAGGGAAAGCTTATTTGACTTAAACCACTTACTCAAATTATTTATACCCCTGCTCATAATATCATTCAGTGTTTTGATATCCTTGTGAGATGATAGAACACTTGTGTCATCAGCAAAAAGAATACATGAAAGATCCGGAACTGAATTTGGAATATCGTTAACATAGATGATAAATCCCAGGGGACCTAAGATAGAGCCTTGCGGCATTCCTGTATCAATGGATTTAATTTCAGAATTATGATTATTATATTCAACAAATTGTTTACGATTAGAAAGGTAATTCCTGAACCACTCCAAGACAATACCTCTAAATTCATAATTACTCATTTTACTTAAGAAACTATTATGATCAAGAGTATCAAATGCCTTGGAGAGGTCCATGAATACCCCAGCAGTGATTTCATTTTTATTATCAGCATTAACAATCTTATCAACAAATATTTGTAGAATGTTTTGGACGGAAACCAAACTGATTATCAAATAAGATATTATGTTTATCAAGAAAAGAAATACACCTATTAAATACCAACCTTTCAAGGATTTTGGAAAATCCAGGAAGAACTGAGATTGGCCTGTAATTAGTGAATAGACTTTTGCTCTCTTTTTTATGAACTGGAATAACTCTAGCTACCTTAATGCCATTTATAGCACAGTATTAACAGCCATGTAGGTGTATTACACAGGTGGGCTTTGCCTATATCCAATCCGTCAGGATTACCTGAACTACCCACAACATATGATTCACTTAATGAATCTTTATTAAAAGAGGTCATCTATGTTTATCTGATTTGAATGTCTTTGTTTATAGAAGACACATGACTGCGGTCTAGCACAATGACAAAGAACTCTGAATGTGGAGAACACAAATTTAAGGCCAAGTAATAAACATTTTCAGTAGATTGTCCGGACTTTTAAAAAAGTTGGTGAGGGAGGTCCTTATTAGTTGTTATTTTTCAAGAATTTGCCATTCATTTTGGGTTAATTTTCAACAGCTAAATGTTGTTATATTTCTAGAAGGCCAATGTTATTTCCTCATTTCTCTAGATCTACTACCCCCAGTCTTGAGAAATTGTGTTAAGTGGGTTTATATATAATACTGAATCACTTCTATTGACTTTTTGTGTATCAACCTCTTCTGAAATTAAGAAATCAGGCAAAGGAAGAAAAATAACAAAAAGTTTTGGAAATTCTGAAAAATTGGTGAGGGCGGGGACGATCAACTGGTTATTTTTGTTACTTGACCTAATTTGTGCTTCCCAACAGCAACTATGTGATTGATAACCTGCCATAAGTCAGTTTCTTTACCTCATTAATTCAACCATTTAAGGTTAGACTCAATCCATGGTCAGGTTATTTACATTTTTGACTTTCCCAGTGTCATGGCAGTCAACATTTGTGACCCTTTGATGTACAAAATCACCAACCTTTTATTTATACCTAGCAACCTGGCAAAACATATCAATTCTCTCATATTTATTGATAAAGTTTGCATTTGATAGATTTTGGTGGTATCTTACTTCTCCTTGATACAAGTCTCAAGGTAACTAAGGGCATGTTCACACAGAAGAATTTGGTCATGACTTAATTCTCGCTCGTGAGCTTCTCATGAGCAAATTCACAGTGTGAACGCAATTATAAAAAGGAACTAGCTCGTGACCAAAAGTGATACGCCACTAGGATTAACGCGCAAGTCGTGACCCTGTGTGAACGTAAAGTTTTCTTGCTCTAGAGCTCTTCATGACTAGTCATGACTATTATGTGTGTACACATGAAGGTATGTATTTGTGAACAACATCAGTCATCCAGTAGCATTACAACTGAAGAAATAAGCAAATCAATTCCTGAGGTCACTATAACAACTATTTGGTCATGTGATAATCGGTGAGAATTTTGTTTAAGAGTCAGGTCCCAGGTATGTGAGTTGTAAACAAGACCCATTCCTTGTTCCAAGATGGTTCTTCATATGTACCTGAATAGGTTCTCTTGATGAAGGTATAGTCAAGTACAAGTGGCCTTACTTACCACTTATAACATCACCTATATCAGGTACACTATTAAAGTCACCTTATTAACCCATGCACATAGTGCCTGGGTTTATAGAACCATGATCTAGTCTATCTATCTATCTATCGGTCTATCTATCGTCCAACTTTCGTAAATATGCTTCTTCTCGTATATGCTTCGACGGATTTTCGTGAAACTCGCACAGGATGATCCTTGGGTAGAGGGGCTACGGGGGTGTTCGCAATTTTGCGACCCGAGGTCATCGGGGGTCAAACGAGGGCGCTTTCCAAAATTCTTTAAAACGCTTCTTCGTCTACAGATTTCGACCGATTTCGACGAAACTTGGGTTGAGGCATCCTTGGGTGGGGCTTCCTTCGGGGTGTTCAGGAATTTTTGATCGGAGGTCATCCAGGGGGTCATTGGGGTCAAGAAAGGTCAAATTACTAAAAAAATGATCAAAAATCAGTATCTGACCATAGGAAGGTGCTGGAATGATGGTTCTTGCATAGATTGATTGATAAAAATATACCGAACATATTTTTAGTACCCTTGACCCCCAAAGGTCAAAGTTCACAGGTCAAAGGTCAAATTATTAAAATGATAATAAAAAATCAGTATTCGGCCATAGGAAGGTGCTACATTTATGGTACTAGCATAGATATATTGATAAAAATATACTGAAAATATGACAATATGCATTAATTCAGCAATTATAAATATTGATTTATTGTTTCATAGATGTGGGTGTGGGTGGGGTGGGGTGGTGGTGTGGTAAGGTTAAAATCTCTCAAAATTTCAAATTATTAAAATTACATGACGCATCATATATGATGAATTCGGAGCATTTGGTATTATGATAGATCCGGTTGAGCGATTTTGAAATGTCTATTTGTATGTAAAAGTATTGTAAAGTCTGAACTTAAACGTCCTATATCTCATCAAGGAAGCACATTTTTCTATGTTGATATTTTATGGTTTAAAAGTATAGATTTTGTATTAACAAGTTTGTGTATGATTTTTATATTGATTTTAACCATTTTCTATAGGCCGTATTTAAAACAAAACAATGTTCAAAAAATGCTTCTTTGAAGTCATTTTTTTTTGCTAACGGGCTTTCGTGCATGGGTTACTGAGCCTGTGGCTCTTGTTTTTTTTATGTCGCTGCTTATATAGCGCTTCTCCAGAATTGATCAAAGCGCTTTACATTTATTCCGTTACCACTAGTATTCAGTAAGCTGTCAATTCAAGTGCTCAATGTCAGTATTCCTAACACTCCCCATATAACGCTTGGGTCGACAGATTCACAACACGCTGGCACAAACGGGGCTCGAACTCACAACCTCTCATTTATGAGTCCTATCGATTTCCACTAGACCACACTGCCTACATTGTAATGTTTAAAACAATAGGGGAGTGTTCTTTACCAAAACATGTATCACTCCATTTCTGCAAGATACTTAACCCTTGGAATGCTTAACACCCCCATAACTCAATGGGATTTTGGTACCACAAGTGGCAGTGGCTGCCAGTGTTCATAGGGTTAAATTACTTTTCATTTGTAAGTAATTCTACATACCTTACTGTAGAATGCAGCATCGTTTTTGACAACAGAACAATATCTCTCTACTATGTGACAGTACCTCTTGCGTTCATCTGACCATGCCTGCAAAAAGAATAAGAAAATAAAGACGATGAAGTTTGAACTGAATTGACAAAAGGGGAAATTGATTTGGCTGAAACAGTAAATATAGTACATTGATACAAGTCGATCAAAGCTCTAGAAAAAAGTATCTTCTGTATAATGTTTTGGTTCATTTTGGCACTATCTTTGCTTGATAAATTTAAGGGAGGTCGGAGCCTCATGATTTCTGAAAATTTATTTTAATCATAACTTAAAAACTAATGAAGTAAACTATATAAAAGTATACATTTTTAGAAAGGGAATTTCAAGAGGAATCTACTTATAGCATCAGATTCTTGATTTAAGAACTCACTTTTTAGTAACTCACCAAAAACGAGTTATTTTGCCAAATTTTTTTGAACAAGCCTAGGAAAAATATTATTCGTCCAAAATGTTCAAAAATAGGCATGAGTCATATATATCGATGGTTCTAGGGAATGTTTTCTCATTTTTTTGTTTAATCCCCTAGTTTTGAAAATTTTAGTCCGAATAAGCCAAAAATTCATTTTTTGGCCATTTTTTTAAAAACTAAGAAGTTAATCAAAAAATTGAGAAAACATTCCCTAGAACTATCGATTTAGATTATTTCTACCTATTTTGGAAGATTTTTGACAAATAACACTTTTTCTAGGCTTGTTTGAAAATTTTTGGCAAAATAACTCATTTTTGGTGAGTTTCTAAAAAGTGAGTTCTTAAAATTCGAATTTGATGCTATAAATAGATTCCTTTGTGAAATACTTTTATTTAGTTTACTCCATTAGTTTTCAAGTTATGATAAAAACAATTTTGGGGATTGTGAGGCTCCGACCTCCCTTAAGTACTGGTATTGGGTGGAGGTTTTTGTGCTCTTCCAGACTTAAACTCACCTTGTCACTTTTATCATGTTTCAACTTTCCTGCGAATTGAGTTTTAAATGGGCAATTTATGATCCACTTTTCATCCTCAAGGTCACCTCTATCAAATTTGATTTTTTTTAGCTTGAAAGAATTCTTGACTGGTGTATGTTACAATCCCAAAACCATTCTTTCAAATGTGATTACATTTTTGAGAAAAGTGAGAAAAAGATGTCATTTTCTAATTACTACACCTCTTGAATATTTACAAGTTAATACAGTCTTTTCATTGGGAAAATAGTACAGATGCGCAATAAGTAATTTTTGGCTACTTTCCCGTGTGTGCGTTAATACTCAAGTGCAGTCGCGCGAGTATGCGTTTACGAGTTGCGCATGTTTGTTTTACACACACGCGGGGAAAGTAGTAAAAACCGTATGACTCACGGCAAAGTATTGCATTTGTTGATTTTTGTATATATTTTCCAGTTATATTTTGACTTTCTTGAGGTGTAGTAAAACAAATACAACATGATTTATTTCAGAGAAGTATTGCAAAATACTGTCCTTCGGTGTTGGATGATGGGGGACAGTATTTTGCAATACTTCCCCTCAAGCCATGTTGTATTTGTAAATGACTGCCGCGGCCCCAACAGTAATTATAACACAGCCTATGGGGCTTTCTAAAATGCTTGTAACTTGAAAATGAATGTTCAAAATAAAGTGAAATTTCCAGGATGCGTTAATGTTGTACTCTTCTTTTTATTGAGCTAGAAAAACAGGGAAGGTTGTCGTCACATCAGAATCATGAATTGCACCATTAAAATGTTTGCCACACATGAAAGTTACTTTTTAGCTTTGTTTATATGTACATGTTATGCTTGATTTAATTTCATACTATTTAAAGTGTTGAATCTATCGTTTCTTCAACGTTTTCATTTTTATGGAAGTGTAAACTATATGTAATATGACAGTCTTGATGTCTACTATTTTAATATAATGTAATATTTCTTGTAATTTGGCCTTCAGCCACTAGCAGAAATAAAATCTAATGAAACTCTGTCTCTTGCATAGATCTTGCATATATGCATGTTCATCTTTGCTGTTTCATGTATTAGACAAATCATCTCATTGCTTTATCATAAGGCGATCATCTATTAGAATAAATATGGTATGTAAACCCTAAAGGGACAGCTCGCTAGTCCGTCAGCTCGCTAGTTCAAATTTTAAAATAAGACTCCCTAGTCTGAATTTTAAAAACAGCTCGTCAGTCCAAATTTTATAAACAGCTCGCTAGTCTCGAATTTTAAAATGGCTCGCTAGTCCGAATTTAGAAATAGGCTCGCTATTCCGAATTTTAAAAACAGCTCGCTATTCAGAATTTTAATAACAGCTCGCTAGTCTGAGTAGGAAAAAATTAAGTGTATATTTCTAATACCTTTTCTTTTCAAAATTAGGACTAGCGAGCTGTTTCCAAAATTCAGACTAGTGAGCCTATTTCTAAATTGGGACTAGCGAGTCTATTTCAAATTCGGACTAACGGGCTGTTTCTAAAATTCGGACTGGAGAGCTGTTTTTCAAATTTGAACTTAAGCGAGCTGTTTTAACACTTCGGACTGACGAGCCTATTTTCATATTCCGACTAGCGAACCTTAGGACTAGCAAACTGTTTTTTCGGACTAGCGAGGTTATATTTTCCCTATTGAATAACATTTCGGACTACCTAGCTTTCGGACTAGTGAGTCGTCAGACTGGCGAGCGGACCCCATCCTAAACACATAAGGGCACTTGCTTCACTTAAGCTATGGCCTTGTGCTAAATACTGATGAACAGCAAAAGGTGTGGGTGTGTATTTTTTTATTTCAATATATATATATATATAACTCCATTTTAACCTAAGATTTGCTGTCAGACTACCAAATGCAGAAGAGTGGATGAAACCTCTGGAGACTGTATATCTAAGTGAACATCATGTATATATTGCTTATGGAGACATTTTGTTTTGGTGGAGGACATATGTCATCATATATCTCACTTCTATACCCAGCCTGACCATCACCTTGTTGTCTAAGTGAACATCAGTTGTCATGTATATATTGCTGATGGAGATATTTTCTTTTGGCGGAGGACATGTGTCATTATATATCACACTTCTATACCCAGACTGACCATCACCTTGTTGAATCATTAGTGTCTTTAGTTACAATGCTGCAGTATGTACAAGGCTATCAATTTCATCTGGTCATTGTCATTAGTGACATGAGCGTACAGAATAGAAGAAACAAGCTGACCATTTTCAGCATTTCAAATTACATATCTACCAATGATGTAGATTTCCATAAAATCAACATTAGATAACTAGCAGCAAAAAACAATTATGTATTTCCTTCCAATCTGAAACTATTTTTTCTTCCACCCCCCCCCCTTTTTTTTTTGGAGGGGGAGGGCAACTCTACGTGGTCATTGTTAATAAATGTCACGGTCATGTAAAGTTATTAAACCCAACTTCCCTCAGATTCTTTACATAATTAGTGATCATAATATAGAAACATACTGTTTTGTGGTAATTTAAGTATCATTTTCTCAAGCATCATTCTTAAAGGGGCATTGGACAAGTTCAGCATCATCCCCAAACTTTTCCCCGAACATTTCGAGATTTTTGCATCATTTGAAGTGTTAGTGATAATAATGACAGCATGCAAAGTTTCATTGTCAAATTAAAACCCATATATATCAAAATATTTAGATATCCTCTTATTTTTAATTACTTTTACATAACTGTCCTCTATAGTTGAATTTCTAGAATTGGTCTTTTCAGGAGATCTAATGAAAATTTAAGATTTCTTTTGATTTTTCTGCAATATATAATATGAAAGGAATGTTAAACAAACAAATCTTTGGCTCTTTCTTATTTATAGCATGAATAAATACGTTTAGAGAATAGCCTCGTTTTTTTCGTTTTTTTTTGAAGGTTTTGATCAAAATTTTCCTGATATCTGGTAATTGACTGTTATTTTCTAACATAGGAAGTGTAAATCATCCACAAACAAAATTTCAAAATTTTCTCCAATGCCCCTTTAAATTGAAGGGGTTAACTGTGAAACAAACATGCTCTTAAGATGAGGATGATAAAAGCAATGAATTGTTGCAATAATAAGTAAGGGAATCACCACTTTGTCAACTTAAAACCCATGTCATTCTAAATGGAATTGAAATGTCTTTGAAAAATAAGTAAAAAATGATGTAATTCTAGAATATGTACTGCATATCACATATCACAGCTATCAGACAGAACAGGAGTTGTGCTAACTGGAGCAAACACACATTTGAAGATTCACTTTAAGATAACAAATTCATTTCAAATTAATTCCATGAATAGAAATCTTGCTAATGAATAAATATCTAATTACCTTTATGGTAATTGAACACAGAGATGGCGCTGGGATATTAATTGTTTTAATCACCTATGCATTAATTAATGTACAAGAAGTTTAAATGTGATTAGAAGCTGTTACATAATGCAAAATGTAAGTATAAAACACAAACTGTGGAAAAAGGATACAATCTAAATGCATCCTTCAACTGAATCATTTCTTTTTCATGTTTACTTAAATTTATAGCAGCAACCAGGTCCCTTTGAAAGACACTTGCATATAATTATAACATGATGCAAGGCATGATTAAAGGGGCAATTCATGATCCACTTTTCATACTCAAGGTCACCTCTATCAAAATTGAGTTTTTTAGATAAAAAGGATCCTTGACTGGTGTATGATACAATCCCCAAACCATTCTTTCAAATGTGCTTGCAGTTTTGAGAAAAAAGAGAAAATGTGTCATTTTCTAATTATTGTTGGGGGCCCCGACAGTAATTACAACACAGTAGTCTATGGAGATTTTTAAAATACTTAAAAGCTTGTAACTTGAAAACAAATTGTCGGAATCAAGTGAAATTCTCAGCATACCTTTTTGTTGTACACTTCTTTTTATTTACCTAGAAAATAGGCGAGGTTTTTGTCACATCATAATCATGAATTGCATCTTTAAAATGTACATTTTTAGCAATGTATAACCCCACAAATAACAATCTTGGTTAAATAAAATGCAAATATCATGCCATCAAGGATGACACAACATACATTCATCAAAAAAAATGTTGAGGATGGAAAAGGTGCAAATTCTGAATCAACTGTATTAAATTAAGTGGTTGTTAAATTTCAAAAAGAGCATAGGCGGTGGACCCGGGGTGACACGTCCCCCCTTAAATTTCATGAGGGGGCGGGGAGACGGACCCCCTCAAAAAATAAAGAAAAGGAAAGAAAATTGACATTTTCCCTTTGTTTTGATAATATAAACGTTAAAAATCCAAAAAAAAATGCACGCTTCGCGCAAATTTTCAGATATTTTGTCAATTTTTAGTAAAAATTTAGTCATTTTTTTGCGCAAATTTAAAGCTGAAATTAGCCGATATGACAAATTTGTTTGCACGCTACGCGTGCATTACAAAATATCCTAATTTTCCTCCGACCATTTTTGCTCAAAAAAAGCTGCCCCCCTAAAATTTTTACCTTCCGCCGCCACTGAAAATGAGTCTCGGATATGCTTTTCAGCTGCAGTAATTCATGAAATGAGGCCTGAATTTTGATAATACACATGCTTTGTCAGAAGCTCTCATACAGCTTTTTTCACGGGTAAACCTAAATTCCATATGATACAATCAATCAGGTAGTGAAAACAGGAAGTATTATGTCCTGTAGATAGTGTGATACGAAAGCAAATAATGACATAAATATGTGACCCTTCATATCGAAAGGTACCTTAAGGTCGGCATAGTAAATTACGAGATACATGCCATTGAAGCTTAGCATAGTCAAAAATCACGTCCAAGGTCGAATTTTTAATTTCATCTGAAACTTTACCTTTCAAGTGTATTCTATCATATAAATCAGGTTACAACATCAAACACATTAACCCTAACACTTTTGACCACTTCTTCGTTTAAAAAGTATCTCCTCGGAAATTTGCAAGTCAAAAATCACGGGTTCCCCCCTGGATTCCAACCCGAGACCCCTGCTTTCTGGTCCAAGTATCACTATGTCAAGCCACTGAGTAGGCCGCTGCCATGGCAGCGATTTCGTGACCATAGCTGACTCGGGTCTATGACGTATTTGGACTTAGGCGAATTTCTTAACTTTGTGGAATGGGATATTGTGAGATTCAGTGGGGTTAGGGTTAGTAGAGACCCATATGTACGCATTACTAACCCTAACACTTTTGACCACTTCTTCGTTTAAAAACTATCTCCTCGGAAATTTGCAAGTCAAAAATCACGGGTTCCCCCCTGGATTCAAACCCGGGACCCCCCGCTTCCCGGTCCAAGTATCACTATGTCAAGCCACTGAGTAGGCGCTGCCATGGCAGCAATTTCGTGACCATAGCTGACTCAGGTCTATGACGTATTTGGACTTAGGCGAATTTCTTAACTTTGTGGAATGGGATATTGTGAGATTCAGTGGGGTTTGGGTTAGCAAAATGTGTTAAAAACCAAGATAAAAATCTTCTTTCAATTCAAGTTTTACTCAGTACAAAAACTTTACACTCGATTTTCTCAGAACTATAGTTTTCCGAATCAGCCCGATGCCTTTTACCAATCTGGATGTAACTTTGTAACCAAACAATCAATAGCCAAAAGCAAGGTGTCATTTTTAAGCTTAAAATCTCAGCTTTTACATGAGACCAAAAAATCAATTTTGATTTTGGGACCCTTAAGGTATCTTTTGATATGACGGGTCACATAGAGTAAGGAGGATATTCAACCAAACAAACAGTTAATGTGCTTTTCAGAGATTTCAGGATTTCCTAATGCTGATAAATAAAGTGTGCTTATTAGCAATTGAAATGAAATCAAAGAATCATTGAACACTTATAGAAGAAGGGTCAGTCAGTCAAAATGAGTTTTTTATTGCAATATTTATTTTTCCCAACCATAAAGCTATACAAATGTAAATCAGAGCCAAAATACTAGTTGAATATGGATGTTTTAAGATTTTCAGCACTTAATGTTTTAAACAGGGATGAAGTTGATGAGTGTAAAATAGCAGAAAATTCACAAAAATATGCTCTTAATAGCATAAACACTGTATATTTTTTACAGAAAGTGAAAGAAAATTGCAGAATTCTGCAAAAATACAGAAAACTTACATCCCTGTTTAAAATAAAATGATGTAAATGATCAAAGGAACTGTTTAAAATACTTGTTTGCAAAATTACTTTGCCTGTTATATAAAGGAGGGTAAAAGAAAGTTTCTGGAAATTTGAAAATTAGGGTCAGTATTCTTTTGTACTGCAAAAACTTCTTCCCAGATTCTCAAAATTAGGGTCGGCTGGAAAAGGCCAAACAAACATCTTTTTTCCTGTATTTTGGTATAAAAATGAATCAATTGAAACATGCCTACTTCAGATCTATAGCTATTATATGGCTATGGAAAACAGCATCTTGTGTATGACACATCTATGACAGAGATTTGATTCAATTTCCTAACCATACTAAGTCAAACCGTGAACTTGGAAATTGGGAAGGAAAACAGGAAACTAGTAGATACAACCAGCCCTATATGTATACATCATAGGCATAATACATCATAAATAAGTATACAGGCAAATGCAAAATAATTTTGAAACTAAATATTCTTGTTACTCAGTCATAAGATGTGAACCAATATTTTTGAACTTAGGTTCTTTTTCTTCTATGTATCCTTTTTTAATGATTTTTATTCATATTAGCTCACTGTCCTCACTGATAACAGTCTTATTTACAAAGCAAGTTTAGACACTCACACTCAAGCTGATTTAACTCGGTGAAAAAAGTACATTCAAAAACCTACTTAACAAAAATGTGATGACATTCATGCACAATCGTGAATAAATTTGTTTCAAATTAAAACATTATCAACAATTGAATACACCAGAATAAGAACATCCCAACTCCATTTGTTTCAAATTGAAACATTATCAACAATTGAATACACCAGAATAAGAACATTCCAACTCCAAAATGCATACAAATCTCATGTCTTTATCCCAATGAAAGTGTCACATTTGACATTGTAGTTGAATTTTTTTAACATTGTTAGATAATTTTTCTAGCATATAGTTGCAGAGGGGAGCTCATGGAGTTTTCTTGTAATGGCTGTTTAAATATAGCAACTATGTACTATAACAATTATCTAACAATGTCTAAAAAAGTCAACTACAGGGTCAAATGTGACAGTATGATTAGGATATTGACATGGAAATGCCATTTTAGTGATGTGAAAGCATTTTCAGAGATTTGTATACATGTATATTTTATAAGTATAATTAACAGAAGGGAGCTATTGGAGTTGGGATGTTCTTATTCTGGCGTATTCAATTGTCAACAAACTCCCTGATGAATCATTCCATGCTGATGGTCCTGCGTTATGGAATTGCCTTCCACATGATATCAGAGAAGCTTCCTCTGTGACAGTTTTCAAGAAACTTATCATTATCTTCATTGATTTTTTTGATTTGTACATTCTCTGATGTTTAGTGCTTTGATCTCCCTGGAAAAGTGCATTATAAATCCCAGTATGTAAGTATGTATGAATATCTTTTATATCAACAAGTTTTTTAAAATAATGATTATTTTAACTCATATACTTTGCAAAACTTGTCCCAATGTTCAACCCATAACACAATTCTTTTATGCATTTTAAAAAGAAATGTAGGTTAAGCAAGCTACAAATGAATTCACTGCAGTTTGTGCATTTCTGATCCTTGCTTTACCTCAGATATTTAGAATTTGTTTTGGTCCCTTATCCTTTTTGAAGAAAAGGGAACTAGAGCCTTTTCACGGGTTGTCAAAACATAGGCTTATTTGCAATTGGCAAAACAAATTTTTGATATGGATCTAGATCTGCAAGAAGGCAAGCCAGTTTCTATATCAAATACCTCCGTTATTAACTTAACCTCAAAGAGATGATTTTTTTTTTCACTGTATAATCTATTTGTATCGGGATTTTGGGTTGTCAGGTGGTATAAAATACAGAATCGATATTTCTTGGATAATTCATGAGATAACAGGGATATTTGACAACAGGCATGGGACTGAAAAAAATTCCATAAAGAAAAGAGCAAATGTAGAGAGCAGCTACAGACTATACTTTGATCAACACTAAATAGGCGGGAATTATGAGGCTTTTCTTCATCCTCAAGTAAACGTAATACAACTTACACATGCGGCATAGATGTTGATGCGCGAGTCACACGTACTACGAGCACTGCGTCTCCTGCAGTTGTGCTGTGTTCAGCTATGCACACGCTTATTATCTGTATCAATTCAAGATGTGAAGAGGCCTGCCTATTTGGTGTTGATCAAAGTATAAGGGCCCATGGACTTGCTCCAGGGCCCATGGTGTGTGATGAGGAGGAAGGAAGTCCCC
Organism: Ophiothrix spiculata; assembly: GCA_000969725.1. Lineage (NCBI taxonomy): Eukaryota > Metazoa > Echinodermata > Ophiuroidea > Amphilepidida > Ophiotrichidae > Ophiothrix > Ophiothrix spiculata. The sequence continues at coordinate 113,317 of JXSR01S047713.1, forward strand.
TTGAAGCCACAGAGCAGGGCTTTTGCACATGTCTCACACCTCAGGGTCTAGACTAGGGTCCCGCTCAAGGGCCCATGGTGGATAATGAGGGGGTAGGACAGTCACCTTGAGGCCACAGAGCAGGGTTTTTGCACTTATATTGCCTGACCAGAGATGCCATTTCATGTGATAAAATGACATTAACATGCATAAAATCAATCAACTATGACCAAAAATTGAAAATGGTCCATTAATATATTTGCCTTAGGGTTTCACCCTTTCCATCCGATAAGCAAGCATACTTATAGTAGGTTGGAGGTAGTTCATGGGCTGCAACATAGACAATTTCCTACTCATCAAAGTATAATCACCCCATAAAGCGACCCACACTGCTTCCACCGTTCTTTGACTCCCAGGTAACACATAAGCACCTGCACCATCACCATAACATTGCCTATCTGCTTATCTTCACATCCCTACGATTCAATTACACAATAACCATTAACCTGTAATCTATATTGTACCTATAGTAGATTATAGTTTGCAGATATAGGTCCCTGATATCAATAAGTGTAGGTTCAAAATGTCATACGATAGACTGGGGTACATGATACCATAGACAATATATTTCTATGGTCTAGCTGTGATGGAACATGCGGTACATTGAAAACGTGGGGAAGTTTTTGCAGTGAGTTGGTTGATAATAATCAGAACTTTTGGTAGCAAATAGCCTGATTAAAATTCGAACGAGGGACATGCTACAATTGGCTGCATGTCTATAGTAGAAAATATCTCATTCCACTTGCTCAGAACCTACCGAAACACGTCTTAGAACTCTTATAATGGCATATATTCATCCTGTAACATAATTCTGTCAGGTATGTAAGTTAAGGTGTCTGGTCCACGCGCCGTCCATGCATACCAGTACGCTCTAGTTTCCGAGTTGGTAAGTGCCGCAATACGCATGCGTATATACACTGAGTAGTGTTTTGAAGCTAAAATAATGTCACTTTTGCCACAATTCTC
>JXSR01S047713.1:114371-126292 GCA_000969725.1 Ophiothrix spiculata
CTTGAAGCCACAGAGCAGGGCTTTTGCACATGTCTCACACCTCAGGGTCTAGACTAGGGACCCGTTCAATAGCTCATGGTGGGTAATGGGGGAGTTATTTTTAGAACATTGTGCTGCGTATGCCATAGGTCCGCTCGGCCCCTATATGGCCCATGACCATTGAAGGTGAACATTATTTTAGCAAGCTAACTTATAGTAGATTTGAGATAGTTCACAGGCAGCAACAAAGACAATTTCCTACTCATCAAAATATAATCACCCCATAAAGCAACCCACACTGCTTCCACCGTTCTTTGACTCCCAGGTAACACATAAGCACCTGCACCAACACCATAACATTGCCTATCTGTTTATCTTCACATCCCTACGATTCAATTACACAATAACCATTAACCTGTAATCTATATTGTACCTATAGTATATTATGGCTCCCAGATATAGGTCCCTGATATTAATAAGTGTAGGTTCAAAATGTCATACGATAGACTGGGGTAGATTATACCATATATTTTCTAAGGTCTAGCTGTGATGGAACATGCGGTACATTGAAAACGTGGGGAAGTTTTTGCAGTGAGTTGGTTGATAATAATCAGGCCTTTTGGTAGCAAGTAGCCTGATTAAAATTCAAACGAGGAACATGCTACAATTGGCTGCATGTCCATAGTAGAAAATATCTCATTCCACTTGCTCAGAACCTACCGAAAACAAGTCTTAGAACTCTTATAATGGCATATATTCATCCTGTAACATAATTCTGTCAGGTATGTAAGTTAAGGTGTCTGGTCCATGCGCCGTCCACGCGTACCAGTACGCTCTAGTTTCCAAGTTGATAAGTGCCGCAATACGCATGCGTATATACACTGAGTAGTGTTTTGAAGCTAAAATTTGCCATATTTTAATATTTTTCTGGAAAATTAAGTCGGTGACCCCCAATTTTTATTGTTTTATTTGAAAGAACATACTTGTGCACAAATTTTTTGAATCAACACTAAATAATGTCACTTTTGCCACAATTCTCATAGACCCCTGTACTAATTTTTCTCAAAAAACCTCCAAAAATGCTGTTTTTAAACCGACTCTCATGCAAAAACGAGTCCGGTGACCCCCAATTATTATCTTAACAATCGGTTTTACATCGATAAAATATCATACATTCCGATTTTTACTAAAACAATGTTTTAAAATTTATTGTGTGCATACTTTTGTAATTTATGCTGAAGAAATGAACACATTTGCTGGAAAAGTATTACAGATATGATAATTTTTCCAAGAAGACCTATTATTCTTTTGTTCAGAAATGTTCCCATTTTATTACCAAAAGTCGTGAAATCAGACCAGACTAATATGAACCTAAATATTTAATAGATTATCAAATGAAATGAAACAACAGTATTTGAAAATGCATTTTATGGACTATGAAATCGAACCGTTGCATACTTTCTGACTACCTATTAAATCTGTTAAACCTTAACAATTACAGGCAAAGGTTTAAAGGTTTTTTTTCTGGGATACCCTGTACACAACTTACTCTAAAATAGTGCGCATTTTGTTCTTATAATGTGTCGTCCTTTTTATATGGGGTATTAAGATTTGAGAAAATGTTATCGCCTCTGATTTATGATGAATGCAACTTTCATTTTATCACATGCCTGTAATAATCATATTTGGCTATCACATGTTAGCCAGACCTGTTAACAACCTGAGGATTTCTGGGTAAATTACTGGAGTGCCCAGACATTTTATCATCCTCATCCAAGCATGTTTTTCAAATATCAATTCCTCTGTGGTATTTCTATGTCGGCATACCCAAAGGAAGTAAATGGACCATGGTATGAAATTGGAGACTTTACACTTCATTTGAGAGATTAGAAACAGATAAGCTTACAATGAGGAAGAAGAGATAGCAATGTTTCCTGTTTTTGACGGTGAGCTTTAATGGCCAATTTTTGTTAGAGTAAAGCCTGGCAGACATTGCATTATTTGCATCATTTTTGGAAACTTCTTTTCTGATTTTGGTCAATTTTAATGGGTTTCATCTTTTGTAAATGTCTAGACTTCAAAATTAGTGTTTTGTTTTTTCTTATGTTAGGATCCTAAAATTGTTACACGATTTTAGAAAAGAGTGTTGATAAAATGAAAGATTTAAAAAACTCCATTTAGTTTCAAATTAAGCACATATTGTTAGCTGCACCAAATAAAGGACTTTGATCAGTTTCTGGAGAAACACATTTTGGCCTTGATTAGTCAAGAAAAGACTCAAGATGAATTTATATCCCAGCCAATTTGTTATTCTTTGCCATGAAAAATCATTACTAAAAAAATCATGATAATATACAATCATAGTAAGTGTTTCTTTCCATTCAGATCAAACTGCTTGTAAATTGTTGCAATCATTTCACTTCATTTTTAGCCATTTAGCATCCTTTTCTAGAGCACATGATCCTATCGGGTCTTACATTGTCATATTTACCCTTTTTGCAGATTCCTTAAGAAAGAAAAATCGAAAAATAAGAAAACTATACTTCATTGAGTGCTCAAACCTCTAATTATGTAGAAAATGTAACCTATTTTTGGCACAAGTTCATGCCTCTAGGTTTACATTGAGAGGAAGTCCTCTGCAGCAGTAGATATGTTTCCAAATTTAGCACAGGGTAGTATGCATTGAATGCAGTATCTGTCCTTTACATTATGTAGGAACTTGTGCATACAACATGTGGTTAACCTGACATTTTAAAACACGCACACCTAGCTTATAGATAGCATTAAAGATGACATAGGAATTACGAGTTAATAGATAGCAATTTAAGATTAATTAAATAAAGTTCTGCCTTGTGAACATTTTTCCACAAGCCTGTAGCTTCAATTGCACTTCTAGGGAAAAATGCTTATTCATTTATTTCTTTTTATTTTTATTTTAGTTATTTTTTTTTCAAATCATGTACTCAGCCTCATGAAAGCATCAGTTATTGACAGTTGTGCCAGGCAGTACAAATGATAATCCAATATTTTGGTGCACAATACAAGATTGAATATTAAATTATATTTATTTGATTTGAAAGCGTAACCCATTTATGCGCCAAAGTTCATGGTTTATGAGTGAGCCACTTTCAGTTCAAGTGAGTATGATACTCTAACATTTGTTGTAGTTTCGGTCAATCTTGATATGAGTTGGTCATCAAGCTTATGGAAAATGGCTGGTGGCATCCTGAGACATCCTACAATTAACTCTACTGGATCTCTAATTTTACCATGAAGTTTATGTTATCTCCACAAAAATTCCTTCCTGTATAGTTTCTCTCAGTGCAATCTCCTTTGTAAATCATTAATGTAACACTAACATCATAAATTGTAGATTTTCAAACTGCAGTTCTTGTAATTCTTGGAAGTCCTGCTATTATGGACTCCATGCATAAATATGTCCCCTTTAACCAGAAAGAGAATGATGCTGAGCCAAAATATGCACATCCTCCCAATAATTATACACCGATGCACCTACAAGTAAATTCAGGGATGGTTCATATGTTCTCCGATGCATTCCCTAACCTACAGGGATGCTTCCCTATTTATGTTAAATGCCAAAGGGGTAGAATGCTCTAGATTACAAGTTAATGATCATATCCAAGAAAACAGATTGTGGCATGGAGATTATTAAATTAGAAAGACTATAAGTGAACACAGTGCATTGAAAGTAGTGGTAGACATGAGTAGTTGAAAATGACATAACATTACTAATTTCCAAAAATAACTAACATTATTTCTTCTTTATAATTAAAAATCTTCCACTATATTTACACTTAGTTATGCGTAGATAGTAATTATACAATGCATTCAGAATCAACCCATAAAAGAATGCGCTATGTATGGAAAGTGAAGTGTTATTCTGTCGTAGATGACATTTACAAATATCTCTTGAGTATGTTATCTACCTGGGATTACATTCATGATTCAAATAAACGATTTGCAACGTACATAAAGACATGGGAAGTGTACTGTAAGTGAGTTGTATAATGTGTCATAAGATCATGATAATGTTTGCATGCTATCAACAACACAATTTAGCTACAAATTAGATAATGCAAGGTGGAATCCCATAGACGTGCTGAAGTTTATTATCAAGAGGTATTTTAAGAGCAAGATTAAGCATTCCAAATTTGATGTCCAATGGCTTGGTATTTTAACTTATGGCTATTGAATCCAAGGCTAAAGATGTACAATAATATTATTTACATATTTTCAGACTATCTGGTAAAGCCAAAGCCGTAACATGGAAAGATTAAGGTTTCTTCTGTGTCTGATTCCTGAAATACCATCATATCAAAATAGTACAACTGCCTATCCCAGAAAACAGGATAAATTATGCAACTTGTTTGTACTTTTTTACCAATTTGTGTGTATTCTCATATATTCCATTTTTGACATTTAAGGGTGATAGTCTTCTGTTCCCTGTCATCTGTAATACTACGCTATTGACTAGATACATCTTACAAAAGCCATGTTACAAAAATAGCACTAGCCGCTTATCTTATATATTTGTATTAGCCATGTTGAAAAACAAAATGCTACTCTAAACCTATCTGTAGGGTATTATTACATGATGTACATAAGAATACATAAATTTGCTATGCCTTGAGATATGATCAGTCAACCTTCAATGCTATCTCATACATGTACTAGGAAAATATTCTACAACTCAAATGTATGAATATGATTTGAACAGTTTTGATCAGGTTTTAACCTTTAAGATACAACTGTTCAAGACACACTACCACTACTTTATACTCAATATCCAGGCCAGTATCACATACATGTAGCTACAGGGGCAGCTTGAGCACCTTGTGTATTATTAAACCAATTCTACCTGGGAGTAATGCCATCCTATAATTTTTCTCTAGTTTGCTTTGCATCATAAGTATCTCATGCCATACGTGCCATAATTTAAGATATATCCGTACAGTGCATCATAAAGCTATTCTCATTGTGAGGTAATAGGTTCATGTATAAGCTGTGCAAATTCTGTGTTTATTGCATCTATAGATATTAGTTTTGCTTCATATTGTATTTGGATTGTCAAATGTTACGTCTCGATAAATGGTATATCACAAGAGCAACTGAGCAGCTTTATAAATGAAGGTTTCAGAGATACAGTCCCCGGCCACAGTCCTCATATTGCAAAATAATACTTAGTGCTGCTTGCGCTGAAATTTGTGGACGTGCAATTGAGGCTGCGTGTAACAGAGTATGTGCAATACAACATGCATATGTAGGCTCTTCCTCAAAATGGCAGATTCATGCAAAGCCCAAATAATTTTCCAAACTTTGCAATTACTTATTTTAAGTACAGAATCTGGAGTTCGTGAAGATGAGAACATTTTGTCTTTATCCTTTCCCTTTAAATGGATAGAGGAACAGTTGAACTATATATTATTGAAATGAGCAGAACAATTCCACTTTTGTTAATTTAATTTATATCCACACCTGTCTCAGAAAAGTCCCCTTTTTACCCACCCACTTCCAAGGAATAACCGAAATGCTGAGGTGTAAGGTTCAACCTCTTCACCACTGAAACTTCCAGCTATGTCATTTAGATATTTTGTTTCCTTTTTCATCCTGGTTCACTATCCTCAGGATTGACACATTATGCAAGCAAATATACCTGCTGTATGGTAAGGCAATCGTGCCATCTGTGCTAATCCAATATTTGTGACAACTGGTGGTTTTATTTCCAATGCGTTTTGTGGAAAAGCTTTTACAAATGACATTACATGTGAGGTCTTCAATTTTGAAGCATTTAGACAGATGATACTGGTCAAATAAGGTAATTATGGTGTTAACAGTTCCAGTGATTGCTGATTTAAAAATTACAGAACTCCTAACCTCTAAATCCTAGAAGATGGGACATCTACTATAGAATGAGGGACATCACAATAGTATGCAAAGCAAACCGTAGTAAGCAAAATGACAAAATGAGACTTGTCAGATTTCTGAACCTTTTTATTTTCAGAATGAGGGGTTGTCCCTCAAAATGTGGGACACTTTCGTAGGCCTGGATTTACCATTTCATGGCAATTATGTGATTTGTGTGACAAAGATAATACTAAAATATTTTGACTTTCGTGATTGCTAATTATCTGTTATTTGTAAAAATATCTTGATTTTTTAGTTCACTTTGTAGCATGGTTCATTTTGCAATTTGGGACCATTTTGATATTTGGGACCAGTTGTGAGTTTCATTATAGGCTGGCTTCGTACAAAGTATAATAATCACCCTATAAACCAACCCACACTGCTTCCACCGTTCTTTGACTCCCAGGTAACGCATAATCACCTGCACCATCACCATAACATTGCCTATCTGTTTATCTTCACATCCCTACGATTCAATTACACAATAACCATTAACCTGTAATCTATACTGCACCTATTATATTAGATTATGGCTCCCAGATATAGGTCCCTGATAAATGAAGCTTCAAAATTTCAAATTGTAGGCTGGGGTACATTGGAAACTTGGATTTTTTTTTTTGTTGGCTGCATGTCTATAGAGAACAAAATTGCACTTGCTCAGAGATTACAGAAAAAACATTTATTAACACTAAAGTGTAAAGCTCCCCACTCCCCCATCCACTCAGTATAACATATCATTCCGCACATCAAATTATCAGGAATATACCCCTGAGCACTCCTAATATATAAAATAGCATGACCAAATTTGTCTTTTAATGAACTTGATAAGAAAAAAGTCATCCCAAAATCGTCAAAATGGATACAAAGGGGTGCACATGTTTTCTAAGAACATTCTCCTCTGAAATAAAATGTTAATGTACATATTTAGCTTCCGATTCAACGGCCAAAAGTGTAGGTAATGGACATCAAATTTGGAGTGCTTTATCTTGCTCTTGAAATACCTCTTGATAATAAACTTCAGCACATATCTATCTATACTATCTACATTGTACCACAATTGTGTTGTTGATAGCATGCAAACAGTATCTCAGCACAGCATAGCACATCATACATGCACATATACGGATGAATTCACTCAATGCATACAACCCGGGCATACAACCTACTATACCTCCTATGTCTTTACGCTGCAAATCGTTTATTTGAATCATGAATGTAATCCCAGGTAGATAACTTGAGTAACTCAAGAGATATTTGTTAATGTCATGTACAAGACAACAACACTTCACCTTCTATACATAGCGCTTCTATTAAAGGGTTGATTCTGAATGCATTGAATAATTACTCTCTACTTAAAACAAAGTGTACATATTTAATATAAGGGAAGATTTTTAATTTAAAGAAAAATTAAGTTATTTTTGGAAATCGGTAGTGTTATCATTTTCAACTACTGCAACAAAATCAATCTACTACATGTTCAATTAAATAATCTGCATGCAAGAACTTGATTCATTGAATATAAAGATCATTAGTAGTTTACCTATACACAGGGTATCTATTAAAACATGTATGCACAACATACATTTTGTAATAAATCCACTCCACATTCACCATGAGTCTTTTCGACATACTCATGTCTACCACGACTTTCAATGCACTTTGTTCACTTATAGTCTTTCTAATTTAATAATCTCCATGCCAGAAACTGCTTTCTTGGTTACGATCATTAACTTGTAATCTAGAGTATTCTACTCCTAGGCATTGAACATAATTGGGTTAGCATCCCTGTAGATTAGGGAATGCATCTGAGAACATATGAACCACCCCTGATTACTTGTAGGTGCATCGGCACAAAATCATTGGGAGGATGTGCAATTTTTGGCTCAGCGTCATTCTCTTTCTTGTTATTAAAGGAGGCATATTTCTATATGGATTCAATATATACTTTGATCAACACTAAATAGGCGGGAATTGTGAGGCTTTTCTTCATCCGCAAGTAAACATAATCCCAGTTACACGCGCGCCGTAGATACTGATGCGTGAGTAAGACGTGCAACACGTGCTGCGTCTCTTGCAGTTGTGATGTGTCCTGCTACGCACGCGCTTATCTGTATCAATTCACGATGTGAAGAGGCCCGCCTATTTGGTGTTGATCAAAGTATAGCAGGACTACCAGGAATTACAAGGACTGTTTGAAGATCTTGACCGACAGGAAGGAATTTTAATGGTAAAATTAGAGCAGCGTTCTTCATGTGGGATGTCTCAGGATGCCACCAGCCATTTACCATGAGATTAAGTGATTTTTGAGAAGTACAATTCTAGCTACAGGCTTGTGAAAAAATATTCAAAAGGCAGAAATAAATTGCTTCCTTGAATTAATCTTATAATGCTATCTATTAACTGCTAATTCCTATTGCATCTATAATGCTATCTAGGTGTGTGTGTTTTAAAATGTCAGCTAAACCACATGTTGTATGCGCAAGTTCATACATAATGCATAGGACAGATATTGCATGCAATGCATATACAACCTCGTGCTAAACTTGGTCACATATCTACTGCTGCAGAGGACTTCCTCGCAATGTAAACCTAGAGGCATGAACTTGTGCCAAAAATAGGTTACATTTTCTACATATAATTAGAGGTTTGAGCACTCAATGAAGTATTTTTCATGTTTTCCATTTTTTAGGGGAGTCTACAAAAAGTATAAATATTGCAATCTAAAACAAAGATCAAGGGCTTTTGAAAAGGACATCAAATGCTTAAATGAAGTGAAATATTTGTAACAGATAATATACCTGAATATACCTGCAGCGAATCATGAATTCGAATTTACTTACTTTTCAAAAAAAGGGGGGAAAGTTAAAATTGTTTATTACCATGACTTCTGAGTAATGATTTTTCAAACAAATAGTAATTTGGTGAGAAAAATCATCTTGAGTCATTTCTTGACTAATCAATGCCACAAAGTTATGTTTCTTAATTTGGTGCAGTTGGAAATCAAGTGCTCTGCTTGTTTTGAAACGAAATGAATGTTGTTAAATCTCATTTTATCAGCTTTCTTTCTAAAATCATGTAACAATTTTAGGATCCTCACATACAAATCACCAAATTTAAGCAAATAAAGTTATTTCAGCTAAGATGAAACTCATCAAAATTGACCAAAATCGGGAAAAGTTTTCAAAAAAAAAAAAAAAAAAAAAAACGAGGATGTTTATGACACCAAATAATGCAATGTCTGGAAGGCTTTACGCTAACAAAAATTGGCCATTTTAAAAGCTCATCGTCAAAAACAGGAAACTTTGCTATCTCTTCTTCCTCATTGTAAGCTTATCTGTTTCTAATCTCTCAAATGAAGTGTAAAGTCTCAAATTTCATACGATGGTCCATTTACTTCCTTTGGGTATGCCGACATATAAATACCACAGAGGAATTGATATTTGAAAAATATGCTTGGGTGTCGATGATAAAAGGTCTGGGCACTCCAGTTATTTAACCAGGAATCTTTGGGTTATTAACAGGTCTGGTTAATCTTGTGTTAGCCAAATATGATTATTACAGCCATGATGAATGTACATGTAACAGGTCTGGCTTACACAGATAGCTGTGAATAATTACAGCTATATTGAATGTCCTATATGTTTGGATATTGCAGTCTATACGGGTAGTTATATATAACTTCGGAAAACACAAGCAAAATGTGAAAATGATAATATGGATGAAAATTAAAAGAACTTTGTATCTGAATGCATTTGTAGGAAATGAAATGGAATGTCTGTATAACCACTGAAACTATTAGAAACAGAATAACAGAACAGTCCATCCTTCCTTGTAAATGGGATAAATTATTAAAGCAACTTATTTCTCATTTTTCCCATTTTGTACATTTTCTCATATAATATTTCTCATTTTTTGACCTTTCAGAGTGGAAGTCTTCTGCTCCGTCCCATCTGTAATCTTATTGACTAGAAACATCTCATAAAAGCCATGTCACAAAAATAGCACTAGCCGCTTATCTTATATATTTGTATTAGCCATGTTGAAAAACAAAATGCCACACTAAACCCATCTGTAGGGTATTATTACATCTACATAAGAATACATAAATTTGCAAAGCCTTGAGATACGTTCAGCCAACCTACAATGCCATCTCATACTAGGAAAATATTCTACAACTCAAATGTATGAATATGATTTGAACAGTTTTGATCAGGTTTTCACCTTTGAGATACAACTCTTTAGGACACATACACTATCACTACAAGAACTGAACTCAATACCCAGGCCAGTATCACATACATGTAGCTACAGGGGCAGCTTGAGCACCTTGTGTATTATTAAACCAATTCTACCTGGGAGTAATGCCATCCTATAATTTATCTCTAGTTTGCTTTGCATATCTCATGCCATATGTGCCACAATTTAAGATATATGGTAGGATCCGTACAGTGCATCATAAAGCTATTCACAATTTTAGGTAGGTTTTCATGTCTACGTACAAGCTGTAAAAATTCAAACTTCCATGTATATTGCATATAGATCTCATCGTCCATCATACAGGGCAGTACATCAGTGAATCTCGCAGAGTCAAATAATCTGTTTTGCGTCATATTATATAAGATTTGGTTGAAACTATCCAATGGTAAAGTGCTCAACCATAAAAGTGAGCGTAATACATTTCTGTCAAACATGGCATATTAATATGTGTTATAGGGGCATATTGGACAACATTTCAAAATTTTATTTGTGGGTGATTTACACTTCTTATGTTAGAAAATAACAGTCAATTACCATATATCCGGAAAATTTTGATCAAAACCTTCAGAAAAGTCCAAAATTTGAATTTTATTTTGTTTGTTGATCTTGGGTATGAGGCTATTCCCTAAACGTATTTATTGATGCTATACATCAAGAAAGATCCAAGGATTTGTTTGTAAAACATTCCTTTCACAAACAACAATGCAGGATGACTATGTAAGAAATCTGTTGACATTTGCTGAGAACAAAGGGAGAATTGAAATGGAAAGTCAGATGCTGAAGGATAAAGTGCTTCACATGAATCAGGAAATGAGTAAACTCCGAGGAACTTTAGCTGACACTGTGTCAAAATTAGAGTACTTTATGGGCAGAGCAGCGGAAGTTGACCTGATTGAGTTTGACAGTGAATGCATCAAGCAATTACTGGAAGCAGAACGTGCTAAATTTTCCGAGGAGAGGACAAATCTTTTGCAACAGATCCAAACCTTGTCTTCTCAATCAAAGCCTAGTGAAACTACATGTCCTTCGTATAGTGAAGTTTTAGTCAGGGACTCTGAGAACTGGCATACTGTGCATTCTAAGTCTAAGCTATTTCCATGGTCTAAGTCTGCACCTTCTAATAAGACTCCATCTACTGTAACAACATCTAACAAATACTCTGTGCTTGCTGATAAGACTGATGACAGCAGTGAGGTCACCGTGTGCAGTAAATCATCAGATGCAAAACAGACAAGATCAGAAAAGTCATCGAATAGAAGACGTCAGAAAACGCACAAAGACAAGTCAGAAGAAGATGTAAAGGATAAACATGTTACAGACACTTCCAAGCCACAAGTTAGTATTTTTGGAGACTCTATCTCAAATCGCATTGTAGCTCACAGACTTTCGCGTGGATCTGATATTTGCAACTTGAGTGCTGGAGGTCGTCGAATTGAGCAGGTCACCAAAGACATTCTACAGAATAATATAACTGTGTCAAATTCAAATTCAATCATTGTACATGTGGCTACAAATAATCTTAAGCGGGATTCATTATCTGAAATGGAACACAAATATAAGGAAATGACATCTACTCTGAAGAATCACATCTCAAAGGACTGCAAAGTTGCCCTTTCTTCAATTATTCAAAGACAGGATGATGAGTCGCTTTCTCCGAAGATAAAACATATGAATGAATTTATTTCTAAGTTGTGTGATACAAACAATTGGAACTTTATTGATAATTCATTTGTTGTTGATTTGTGTACAGACAAGCTTCA
>JXSR01S047714.1:0-12014 GCA_000969725.1 Ophiothrix spiculata
AAGAAAAATAGACTACCTGTCCAAACACAAAATGTGTTTTCCTTTCCTTATAAACTTAGTAAATATACAATAAATAATAATACAAGATACCAACATAAAAATGCAATAAAAATAAAAGTAAGGTAATATTAAAATATTGGAGGTGGTAATCTATTCATTATTGTAATAAAGTTATTTTATGATCTGTGATTATGGGCTGAGTTTCCACTTTTGAGAAGATGTTTGCTTGTTTAGTAACTTGTATTGTATAATGATGTTTACATCAGTTGACATGGCTTCTCCTATTCTTTGAGTAGGTTTTTTCAAATTCGCTAATGGCTTTTTTAAGTGTTTTGAAATAAACCAATTTGAATGCAATAATGCATATACTTGTAAATACAATGAGTTTCTATGGTCTTGATTTTGATAACTCTTTGTGAATTGCTATCTAAACAAGTAAATGATCCCTCCTTGTTTTGTTTTTGTATACAAAGTTGTTGACGTATTTGGTTAATTGTGTGTATTTTCAAGGTTAATAAGATGCATTGGGCTGGCTTCTGCTTTATTGAATTATTCAGTTACATTTAATAGTTTCATTGTTTTTGCATTTTCATGAAGCGTTTGATTGAAATTGAAGGGTAATTGATGCATAGACCAATTGATGAAATAATGAATATGATAAGATTTTTATATTTTCAATTAATGTCTTGAATTTCAATTAAAATCTTTTCTAATTTGCAATTCAAATACTTATGTATAATGGAAAACAAGAGTTATTCAAAAAACAACACAAACACTTGATCAGATGGAACATGACAAGACCAATGATTTAAAAGGACCAGAGCTGTATAAAACTTTTAAGTGCAATGTTACTAAACCTCTTTATAAACTTTGAAAGATATGAATAAAGTTTGTACCAGCCAGTAATGGCATAAACTAATAAAAATCAGCTTTTCTTTAATCAATAGTGGTGTAACCAGACATTTTAGGTGGATAGAGAACAAGCTGTTTTGTGAAATGTGAGGGTATCAAAGTTTTATAGCAGTGTCCCCTCCCCCATGATTATGCTTCTGCCATAGTTTTAGATACCGGGGGGGGGGGGAAATACCACACTTTGTATGTGACATAAATGTCCTAAGAGGAAACTAACCCAGAAAGATTCTATTGGAGTGTGTAACCCTCAATGTTGTGGGTTTTTTTGCTTAAAAATGTATATGGAACAGTGCATTCAAGGAAGGTGTTATAAAGCCAACAAAGATAGTTAGTAAAGTTCTATAAAGATGTTCATTTCATTTTTGTTGATTACAGAAATTGCAGGAGCAAGCCCAATTATTACAACACATGCAGGCTGCAGCTGCGGCAGCCGCAGGGGAAGGAGGGAAGAATGCAGCCACCAAGTTGCAGCATCAGCAACAGCAGCTGCATACATTAGCTTTACAGCAAGCTCACCTTGTGAATACGCTGCAAGCACAGCAGCAGGCTGCACTGGCTGCAGGTCAGCTCATTGTACAGCAAGGAATCCCACACATGCTGCAAGGTAAGAGACAGACTAGATTATAGTGTGAGTGCAACAAAGTTGTGTCTGCAATGGCTTCCCTAAGTACTATTTATTTATCAACTTGTCGCTAAAATATGAAAAATCCGTCAAAAACTGCTTGCTGTATGTCAGTGGCTCTTGAAATGGTTCTTCAGGTCTTCAAGAGCCATTGACTCAAGACTGGACATTATCCAATGTGCAATTTAAACCAAAAAAAAAATGGCAGCTATTGCAGATACAACTTTCTTGTACTTAGTGACAAGATGGTCCAGAATCTGGATCATCTACTTTCCAATTTCCCAGTTTTGGAGTTAAACATTAAGGGGACCAACGGCTTAATGCGACTTACGAGCTATAAAGCTATTAGAGTAGACTTTCTTGCCGAAGGAGACATGTCCTACCGAAAGGTACCTTCAGGTGGGCATAGTCAAAAACCATGTCCAAGGTCGAATTTCTAATTTCATCAGAAGCGTTACCTTTGAAGTGTATTCTATCATATTCATCAGCTCCACATCCAAAATATAAGAAAAATGTGTCAAAAACCAAGATAAAAATGTGTCAAAAACCAAGATAAAAATGTGTCAAAAACCAAGATAAAAATCCTCTCTCCTTTAAAGTTTTACTCAGTACAAGCACCTTTAAACTTGATGTTCTCAGAACTATAGTTTTCTGAATCAACCCGATGCCTTTTACCAATTTGGGTGTAACTTTGCTATCGAAAATCCAATAACCAAAAGCAAGGTGTCAATTTAAAGCTTAAAATATAATCTTTCTAAAAAAAATCAATTTTTATTTCGGGACCCTTAAGCTACCTATTGATATGGTGGGTCACATATATTCTTGTTCTTTTTTCTTATTCATCAGGTCATATGAGTCCATCAGAAGTACAGGCTTTATGGAAGGAAGTCTCGGCAAGTAGCGGAGTTGCCGAACGAGAGCGGGAACGGTCCGACAGGGAGAGGGAACGCGAAGATGCCAAGGCTGCCACCACAACGAGCACCTCTACCAGTGTGAGCCCGTCCGTGGGTAGTCATACAAGGCCGTCCATCATGAACGGTGTCCCTGAGGGTGCCCTGTTACATCCAGCAGGATTCCTAGTCGCACCTCATAGTATGCTGTAAGCAACAACTCTTTCTCGCTCTAATTATTGTACCGTTTTGTTTTGTCTTGTGTCAAACTTCCGTAGATGTTGTTTATACATTGATGAGAATCTGATGGAACGTTGTTTATTATAGCTTTTGGTGACCATAGTGCCTGTTTATACCTTCCTGTCTGTTGTGTTATGACAGTCTATTGCCCTTTGTAGATAGCCTACCATATTAAGGTGATGCACTTAGTCCACATTTATTTATTTGTTCAAGATTTTGTTATCATTTTGTTTATTTGTGTAAGCTGCCTTCATCATCTTGTGCGTGTTTGTCTTATTTTATGGTGTTGATGAATATGCTGTTGACATTTTGGTAAATTATGTTGAATATTTACATTTTGTTTTTTCAAGAAATAGTCAACAAATTATTTTATTTATAAAAAGAGTGACATTTAGTTTATTTCCATATAAATAGAGGAAATGGGAAGTTGAAATTACCATTCCAAGCTTCTTGCTTTTTGAAAGGTAAATTAGCAATTTCTATTGACTAAGTGGTCTGGTAAATGACAATTGTCAAGCATGAAGCCCTAAAATTTGCATTAATTAGCATTCGTTTCAATCCGAGCTGATTTTTTAAACTGGTTGTATGTTTTATTTGTGTTGCTGTTCTTTCTGTAGTGTTGCGCCGTGTGAAGCTGAAAGTGCAATGTCTTCGCCTAACACCCATCCACTGTACGCCCATGGCATGTGTAAATGGCCCGGGTGTGAGACTGTCTGCGATGACTTCCCAGCCTTCCTCAAGTAAGTAAAGCTTTGCCAAATCACTTGTATTGAAATAACCTCACTTGTCTTGTCATAGTTCTGGTAATCATTGTCTATACCTTATCAAACTTGACTTATGGGGATATAAGGGAATGAGATTAATTTCCTAAACCTACATTTTGGTCATTTCCTCTTCAGCAAGCAGTGAATGCGAAGTTCATAGAGTGAACTTAAGTCTCTGGGTATTAACATGCGGTTGTTAATATAATGAGATGACAACTTCATAGGTTTTAAAAATAATGTTCAAATTTTAGAAATTTCTAGGATCTAAATATAACATGAACTTTTTTGATTAATTTCTCTTAGATAATTGTTGAAGACTTTTGATTAATTTAGCATTGCTAGCTTATAAAATAATCAGCATAAATTTCTTCGAGGCATTCCTTATGACAAAAAAATGAAATAAGGAAACATCTCTATTATCAAAGTATGAAAAAAAGGTTAGAGTACAGCTAATCCATTTTTGTCTTTGTAGAAAATGTGAAAATGACACGATGATGGAAAGATGTTTGTTTTAACCTTGCAAATGCTGTAACCTCTGGGCCTTTTATAGCAGATTTGTCATCAATCTAGTACTTAAAGAAGTTCTGATTATTTGCCATTAAAAATTCAAATGGACCCAAGAGCTTATCTGCAGACTTTAAAAACAGTCTTGGGATAATAAGCTTTTAATGTGTTAAGATTTTATATTTTATCCCTTTGAATGTGATCATATAAAGAGCGACAAACACAGAGAGGGAAATCATATGTATTGCCGTTAAGCCGGCTCGGTTGTTGTAACCAATGCTGCACTTCAGCTATGCAAAGTTAAAAGGCAGTATGTGTTTAGTAGTTACTTCCATTAATTGTCCAAGATCACTTCAATCTTATATGCTAGAAGGTTGTATGTGCATATATTTGATGCAGTAGATACTGTTTTTAGTTATTAAAAAGCATTTATCATCTGCACATTTCTACTGGAATCTTGTAAGTAAAGGGAAGTGACTAGTATGTAATCTGCTATGCTAGTTACTTCTCTTTACCTTACAAGATTCCTGCAGGATCTTGTAAGGTAAAAGGAAGTAACTTGCCAGTAATCTGTCATGTATATACTGCATTTTTACCATGTGAGGTAGACCTAGTTAGCAGTGGGTAAATAACAAGCGGTGATGTTAGGTTATAAACAGGAAGGCACTGTATTAGTAGCGTAGATTATGTCCGTCTTATATAAAATGTTTTTGAGCCGCATTGAGAAAATAAATTGATCAAACTCCAGGAAAGGGAAGAAAAATGGTTGCTTCTCATTATATTGTTTGTGAAAGGATGTGTGATTAAGTCTGTAATGAGTCAGACATGTTATATGGTGGTAGTGTTGAGTTGGGAATTTTCTATTTGAGGTTAACATTTAAATTCAAGTACAGAATAGACCGACTTTTTCAATTTTTAAAAGAATTTTATCTTGGTTAAAACACAAAATGTATGAGATTATTATTTAATTCTATTTTAGCATCTATTCAACCCAAACCCTTTCAAATGTCACAATATCCTATCCCATTCAAAACGACACACACCACAAATTTGCTTCCGATAGACTTACTGTACAAAATGGCTTCCTAAAAAACAAGACCAAAGCCACTGGTTGCTTCAACGTTGCCTTTTCTTAATTAATTATGATCCGTTTTGACATAAAATGATGACAAAAGTACATTTGATGTAAAAGTGTTGAAATATGGGATGTTGAAGGTATTGGAAGCCCTATCACAGAGAGCCCAAAGGTGTATTACCAGAATCACACACATTTTGGTAAAACATTTAAAATTTTACCAAAGTAGTCTAGAGATCAAAAAAGATTAAATAAACCTATAATTAGTACAAAATATTTCTGCTGACCATTCTGGGTCATCTTTTTCAATCTGTGTAGCCTACTGGTGTAGGGAATGACTGAGAATAAAGGGTTTGAAGCCAAAACATTCTTTTGACCATTCTGGGTCATCTATTTTGATCTGTGTACTGGTGTAGGGAATGACCGATAATAAAGGGTTAAAATCTCTAAAATATAAGTATGTTCTTTACAATACGTTCTCAAAACTGTATGAGTTGTAAATTCTGAAATTGCAAGTGATTATAGTTTTAAAATGCTATGGAAAGTCAGTTAACTATGATATCTTATTAATACCAGAACAGCTTACATTTAAGAGCTTCTTTTAAATAAGCTTAACGAAATGGTCATCTTTGTTGATTATCAAGCGTTCATTTAAAGAGCATTAGTGTTAAGTAAGGGAAGGTAAAAGATTTCTCAAGCTAGTGACTTAATACTTTGGACCAGATAGCCTTCACTGACCTTTGATACTTTTTCGGAATGGCTTCACAACTAAAAAATCTCACTTCCGGCAATATTTGTAAGCGACACTTAATAGATGGATTTAAATCGTTAATAATAAATTCATCACTGATTTAAATTGCATCGTCAACTCTTGTCTCCTTATTTGTCATTTATATGCTAATGAGCGTGGCAAAATGGAAAGTGTTGTAAGCGATATAGTTTTGAAGTTGAGCACTAGTGTAAAAAAACTCCTTAGTGCCATCCATAAATAATAACAGCGCTGTGTTTTTGTTGCTTGGTAATCTGTTTGAAGAGGGTCAGCTCCATGAAAACTTGATGATTTGAGTAAAAGCAGATCACAAAATATCTTTGTATATTGCATGGATGAGGGGGCTTAATGAAGGATAATATAAAGTGCTTAGAGTATTGCTGGCTGGCAATATTACGTCTTTAGATGGGTTTACCATTTAAGAGAAAACAAGTGGTTTATGAATACTAATTGTTAACTGTACTTACAAAAATATGATCAAAACGCTGTGTAATAACATAGTTTGTTATTGTTACTAAGTAGATATTGATATACAGATTTTTAAAATATTATTTGCTACATTTATAAATGCATGAAATATGCATTTCTCTTTTTGTTTTCTTGTGAAATTGACTCTTGAGTTTGTGTTTTACATCTATGATCGTTTTAATAGCTTGATAGATACAATTTCATTGGAGCTCTTGAACGATTGAGAAAACAATTATTGCTCAATTGTATGGCACTCATGGCTAATTGCTCCTGTTAAATTATCATTGATGCTGCTGCCGAGGTGTATTTCCATAGCAATTATAAAGCTATTAAACTTTTGTTGCGTTAAGATGCTTTTTTTTCCTTCTCAAAATTTATCTCAGCGATAATCAGTTTTTGATTCTGTATTGTTACAGTTTAACCAATAATGTTAATTGGAAACAAACGTATGTGATTTTGTGCTTTTCCGTTAATGATTTGATGGATGTCTATTAGTTGTAGGTGTTTTGATTGTTTTCATGCATAATTAGTGCGCTTCTCATCAGTTTTTTTAGAAAAAAATGCATATCATTTTAAAATTCTCTTTATGTTATCTGATTACAATTATAGCTAAAATCAATAGATGCTATACATATTTAAATACTAAGTGGAATAATTTGCATTAGGAATTGGGTTTGATCGATGTAAAATTGTTTCAGTGCATGAAGAGGGCTAAATGTCATTGACTATAAAACCAAATTCTATGATTTTAGTCCCATATGTGATCTAAATTACATGATTCATCATGCCTAAACATGCCGATTACTACAGATTAGGCTAACACGTACATGATTTATAAGGTAACCATGAGTCGGGTATGTGTACATTACATTGGGGTACTGTAGGAAACGTTGAATTGAATTCTTGGCATTTCACTGCAGTAATGATTGCAGCTCTTCACTCAATCTTGTCGATTGTAGTTTTAATTTGATATTTTTTCAAGTCTTTTTCAAATCTGTTTTGTATGGAAGAAAAGAGGTTTTACAACCACATTTTGATAAGTTATTATGGGAACAAGTAATAGTTTTTACAGAATTAGAGAAATTAAGATGATTGTTCTCGTTCATTAATCAGTTGAATATACATGAAATATAAAACTTAAATTACATATAGGCATGCTCTCTCGTGCCAGGTTCCAGTGGGCATGTTCAATGTTGATTCATCATTAAAATTTCAATGTCCTATTTTGAAAAGTAAAAACACAGATTCAATAGTTTTATTGGTTTAGAGCATGGCCCAAAATAAACTATATTTTGTTAAGTTTTTGACAATAGACCACTTTCACATGCTTGATGAAAGTACCATAAAATACGGGTACTTCTGTGCGATCTCTTTACGTTGTGCTCACAATGTCATATGCGTACCAGCTAGTAATATGGTCGATCGCGCAGAAGTACCCTATTTATGGTACTTTCAAGATGCAAAAGTGGTCTATTCAAATGATTTCTGTGAAATTTCATTGTAAATTCACATGCAGTCTAGGGTTAAAAATGGTGTTGTTATGGTTGTACAATGTACGTTCAACTATACGTGAAATATGTTAACGATGGTTGAGTTGAAACTTTAATTTTGAAGATGTTAGGAAGTGGTTGAGTTGAATCGTTTGTAGTTGCTTTACTGAAATTTCAGTGCCACTTTTGTAACCAGTTGACTTTCTCTATGGCCAGGCACTGATTTCTTTTCTTGCTTTGTTCACTTGTCTCCAGACACCTTAGCACGGAGCATGCATTAGACGACCGGAGTACAGCCCAGGCCAGAGTCCAGATGCAGGTCGTCAATCAGCTAGAATTACAATTGACCAAAGAACGAGAGAGATTAGCCCAAATGATGGCTCATCTACATATGAAACCGATGGAACCAAAACACGAACCACCCGTAAGAACCTCTTTATTGTTTTTATCTATTTGTGTTGAAGATGATTTACACACATTTGCATGTTTATCTCTGAGGAAATATACTAATAGCCACAATAAATGTGAGAGTTTCTCATAATTTGTTGATACCATTATCTCCAAGCAAAAGTTTTATTATCTTGCCAACTTTTATGATGCTTTTCTGTCATTTCTCAATACCAGCTCCATTAAATTGTAAAAGAAGATTCATAACTTGTGAAAGAGGGATGATTTGTGTAGTAGAATCAAGACACTATGAACTAATTTTTATCACAGTTTTATCACAAAGAGCTAATATATTGAAGGGCAAAGACCAGTGTTCTAGTTTGGCAAATTTCAGTTGAGAAAATTATCTGAAATTTTGGTAATGATTTCCCATGTTTATGTCAATTCTTAATTAAATTTTCTTTTTATTGAGATGGAGTGCTTGCTTGGTATTTAAACTGAAGGTTGTATGTCACTAAGTTGGCGCAGAAACTCAAAAAGGTTTTATCATTACACAAATTATACTTCACAACACTCATTTATTCTAGGTTTATTCAGATTATGCGTAAAAAATTTGGTTCATTTTAAGGTCGTCTGTCTGTTAGGCAAGTTGTTGATTTTAATGGCATCATCATTTGGTGCAAGACCAAAGTCCTTCTTAGATTGAACATTGATTGTGACCATCCATCCCAGACCTGATGTAAAATCAACATTTGACAATTTGAACTTCAGTCCTAAAACATGTAAAAAATTGCTCTCTTTCAAATTTTTTTGTAGTCTCTTTTTGCAGCTTTGAAATATCCACACCTGCCTTAAACTCTTTCCAAAATGACAGCTTTCATAATCTCCAAATTACTTGCATGTAATAAAACTCCTCATAGTCCAACTTTTCTCGGTTTTACAAATTCTGACATGTTATGCTTCAAACAGTTGTATCTCAATATCTCTCAATTTCTGGGCATCACTTTGTCTTTAAAACAAGTATCATTTAAAGGCTGAAGATTTCTTTTTGAATCTGCAATCAAATGAAATAGACCAAGGGCTGACTTTACTGGAGTTTTGTAGTGAATGGTCACAATTAACATGAGTGTCTCAGAGTTTTTGGTGAGGGAGGGAGGGAGGGGGAAGTAGAAAGAACCCTGTCTTTGACAGTGCCCAAATCAAAAATACAATGTAATTTGGGGTGCCCTGTTTGACAAATTTTATAGTTGACCTTAAATTTGTGTTGATGTGAAATAAAAACTTGGACTACCCTTGCCATATATATCAGATTTATTTCAAGTTCATAATAGGTAGGAAATTGTGTGTTTGTATCTAAAGTGATACCCTTATCATAAGACATAAATGCCCTTTTGTTTTCCCACTTGTAAACCATTTGCTTAATAGTCTGCGGTAGTATCGTTCCACTTTAGGCCATTTTCTTGAAGATGATGCACTTAATCAACTTGACTCTTGCTTTTGTATGTAATTATATTGGACCATTTGAATTGCTTAGTCAATCACTTTAGTCATTTCAATCTCAATTGAGTGCTAAATTGACTTCAAAATTAGTGTAAGTGAGAGATTGTAATGACCTTAATCTAGTTACAAGATTGAGTGTGTAGTGTTGTGCTGTTGTTTCATTCTTTATTTGGGGGCGTATTTTAGGGCATGCGGAGGAAGCAAATGCATCTTTAGAGGTCTTGAAACAAATGGGAGAGGGAAAAAAAATAAATTAGGAAAATCAGGAAGGTTAGGAAAATAGAATTGAAGTCATTGAAGCCTTATTAAGAAATCAGTAACGGTATACTCCTAAACAAGGAGATGGGCGAGTTGTCAAAACATAACTATTTCAGAGTTTTGCAATCATTTCAAATCTATTCAGTATTGAAGTGTTATGTGTCATCCGATTATCACCTAGACAACTGGATCACGCTTTCTTGTTTTGAACCATGATCGTAATGATCACCATACAAAAGTATTGCACTTACCGTTGTCAGGGAATGTGCGTGATTCAGTAACTGAGTGAGTTACGTAATCACTTCGATACTGAATTGCAAAGCTGCAAGTCAATGAAAACCTCACATTTTTGGATAAAAATTGAAATTTTGTTACCATTTGACCAAAAGTGAAGATATAGCCCTCTGGCACAAAGCCCTCGATTTCATATCTTCCCTGTACAGAGTTTATCAGATACTAAGGCCAAAAAAAATAGTTGTGTTGCCCTCACAGGCCCAAAGTGGTGGGGACGGCCAGGCCGGATTTAAAAAAAAAAATAACCATTACAGATGCCATGTGTAAACAGAGTGCGATACATAATTGTTTGCTACTGAAAGGTGAATGTATGTATATTTCCTTTCCCTTTAATCTACATGTATGTCAAATACTTTTTAAAAGACAATGAAGAGAACAAGTATGAATAAAAACAACACACTAGTAAAACATTTTGTTCCTGATCTCGCAGCACAGTGAGTGGTGTTAGCAAATCAGTGTTCTGCCATGGCCCTTGTGGGGACATGGACAGAAACACACTCTTTAAGCCTAAAGGCAATTTCTGCAGGTTCCGTTGGAATTGATGAATCAAACAGTGACTGGAAGTCCTTATCGAGTCTTACGGCAGCCACTTGGCTGAAAATCAGCTGTTTGTGACAGCGAACTGATCCATGTCGTAGCCTTTCAAGTTTCACGGCAACGTTTCGGAAAGGTGTGCGTGCTGTTATTAACCCAAATTTCGCTATTAACCACCGAGTACATGAATCGACGGTGTCACTCACTACGTACGGCTAGGGCCAGATATAAATTTGCCATGTATCACGTAGGCTAAATTTACAGATTTGACGAAAACGCCGCCTTTGAGTGCAGAAACAGGGTCATAAAATAAAGTTTTTCTTCTCTTAAACTTTGCCAATATACACATTTTGGAACATTTTCGCGACTGGAAATCAGGCAAAATATTTGTTCAACTCAAGAAATATTAAAACTTTGGTGGGGAAAAAAAAAACGGGTCGGGATTTTCCACAATTTCGATCCGGCCGGCGGAGGGCAACACAACAATTTTTTTTTGCCTAATTTGTAATAATTGGGTATCTATACCATATAATTGTAATCTCAAAGCTCTTATTTTTTAATTGGATAAACAGGATGTTCTTGAATTGATAAGGGAAAACCTATAAACAAGCATCATTATTTCTAATGAAACAAAATATGAATGTAATTGTATAATTAATGAACTTGTTTGTGGAAAATACGAAATAAGATTGATCAGTTCTTTGAAATTTGCTGCTGTTCATTATAATTTCGTTCAGTAAGATTTGATAAATAGACTATTTATTTGTCATAAATTTCGCGGCCATAGTTTTAATCAACAGCAACCGCTCGATGGTGGAAACAAACATGCAGAGAGAGAATTCCTTGAATTGACTAGAATAAACAAACAACGTAAGAGGTGAAATCCTGAAATCTTATCTTTTATAAACACAGCTGAATCGGTTGGCTTGTTTATATTGTGTTGTTTCGTTATTTATGCAGATGGTGTTTTTAGTATGTTATTTAATCACTGTGGCTGGAGTTTAAAATTAAAGTATTGCAATTTGTTCATGTTGTAATAACATATGAATTTGTCATTACTAAAAAAGCATGTTTATTACCTGCTGAAAATTTTATAATCTAGACATTTAGTCTGGCGTTTATTTCTCGTAAGTGAATTCAAATTATAGATTTAGAAAACAATCTTTGGCTCTGATTATGGTCGTTGTTGAAAATTTATTTATAAGCAAATGCAAGGTAATAATAAATATCCCTGATTGTTATATGACGTAAACATCAGATATATCTATATGTAAATAAAAAGACAATTTCATTTAATGATTATTGAT
>JXSR01S047714.1:16785-29585 GCA_000969725.1 Ophiothrix spiculata
AAAATCGACCACATGCAAGGCCAAATGTTGGGGTGCTTGTCATAGTCGTCATCAAGTTATCATCTTTTGTTATTTAAGGAGCTTGTTCCAATTGCTTCTACTTTTTTCAAACCTTTTAGCGATTTGCACACCTAAATATTGCATATATGTAATTTTCAAACTTTTTAGAGATTTGCGCACCCAAACATTGCATATATGTAATATGTGGGTTGCTCTGGCAAAATAAATGGAAAGTCACAAATTAAGATTTTGAATAAATGGCTGCTATAAAGTTAAAGTAAGGTGAAAAAGTCGAATTACCCTTTTTGACATAAACACATCCATGGTTTCCATGTGTTTAACTATACGTCGAGTTTCAAAGGTCAATTATGCTGGGAAGTGCAATTAATAATGGGGTTCGACTTTCCGCTCATTTTGCCAGAAGACCCCTCATTGGTACTTTAACAGAATTATCTCAAACAGCCTAAACATTAAAATATAATAAAATCCCCTGAGCTCCAGTCAAGTTTCAGATAGTACACAAACTTCAAAACAATTTTCTCTAAACTTTAACTAACTGGAATCAGCTACAGGCCGTAAAACAGATTTAACTTTTAATTTAATTTTACTAATAACCTATGTGAACTTTTCACAATTCAGACATTTTCTGTTCTGAAGGTATCAGCGAACAAGCACTAATTTCCATTAATTATGGTAAGCCTAATTTGATTGCATGATTAAGTATAGGTTTCTTTGAAATACAAAATTGCTCAAAATCCAACAGTTTGATTGATTCTACTGAAACTTGAAATCGAAACCTGTTTTGGTGCTGTTCGTTTGAAACTGAACACAAAAATATTTGAAAATCAAAACATGCCCCTTACTCAGGATTATAGGGACTGGCCTAGATTCTTCCCACCAATTTTTGTACCTACATATTTTTACATGAATTGATAGAACATGTTTTAGTAATATAACCAACAAGTAATTTTCCATGATTTTGAGGAATTTTGGAGAAAATTGCAATTCTTTACCTACTTTAATTTTTGTTGGCAGCAGCAAAAAATGGTGTGAGAACAGTGTTTCTAGTTTCAAAAGATCTTGTTTGTTCACCTGTGATTGGCAAACAAATTATTTTTTGATGAAATTGTTTCTCTTTTTAATATGCATTGAATATTAAATTATCTCCAGGAGCTTTGTTTGATCTTTTATCTAGATAATCCATCTGAGGTACAAATTTCGGATTTAGAAAACACAGGATAGTCACACCACCACAAAGAATGATATATTGCAAATTAATTCTCTCAATTTGAGTTATATCTGTGTAAATTGCTGTACCTTTTTTGGATTTTACTACACTTTTAAGCTTTAATTTATTTCTAGCATTTGCATAAGTCTTTAATACAAAATGGAATCTAGGTAGTCCCTTTAATGGTTGATCTGTGGATATGTTGTAACATAAAGAAAGCTCTTGACAAGTGTAAAAAAGTTCATTAATGTACCAAACAAAAGAACTCAACTTTTCTTGTCAGTGTTTGTGGGTGGATGTACAAGTTTGGTTGTTTCCTTGGCGTAAAAGACATAATTCTGTTGTATTAATCATATAAATGTTTTTCAATAAGTTTTGATATATGTACAGAGTGATTTAATTTTGTATCTTTTTTTCCAGACCCCACCACCATCTGCAGTTGCCAAAGCCGTTTCAGTCGTCCAGAGCCCAACATTATCTGTGGCGCCACCCATCACAGCCCATTTAACTCACCTAACACCACCGACATCCCGTATGAGCCTGCAGGGCCTTCAACTCCAAGGACTACAGTCTCTACAACAATTGCAACAACAGACCCCACCACACACGCCGCACAGGACACCCTCGCATATCAACCACGGAGGGCCCATCCGACGGCGAACGAGTGAGAAATACGGCATCTCACTCGGCACAGGTACAGGTACTTGTCTCTTTTGCTTTCCACATCTCATTTTAGATCATTAAAAGCTTAATGTAAACTGCTCAAAAAATGCTATCTTTTTTCCCATTTCCTGTTTATATTTTCCCCTAGTTGTAATCTTGTGTTGGAATGCCATTGCTCTGTCTGTTTGCAATGATCTTATCAGGCAATTGACAAACTTACAGATACTGCATAGATCTATGTTGTCACAACATTCATGTTGTTGACCTTTTTTCGATTCGTTAATCAGCCATTGCCTGCGAGACATTTTGATCATCATATATTGGTGCAAGCGTAAGAAAAATAACGCCAGTGTTAATAAAAAAATATCATGATATAAGTTGCATTCAGCTGGCCTTGAAGATTCTCAAAATAGCAGCTAATTGATGAGTCCATTGGTCACTCAACTATTTGCTGCATGTTAAGCCGTTGCGCTGTTGAATCTTATCCCGTGGATACGACTTGATCCACTCGTAAGTTATTATTTTGATGAAATGATTTTGTTTTTTTGTTTCAAGTGACTTTCATTTTATATCAAATCATTTCCCTTCATTTAACCTCAGGGGAGACTGAGGCATTTCTTGAGCAGTTTACATCCTTGTGTAGTTAATCATCCGTTCATAACAGCGACTTGTGTCTCAGGTATTTTTATCTAGTCTGTGTTTTGGCGGCTGTTGAGGGCTTATGTTTCATTTTTCTTTAGAGCTTTTAAAAATCTTGATAAATATGTTTATGAAATCGAAGAAATAATGTTTATTTCCTCCAATTGAGGACTCTCAGGAAATAAAAGGAGCTTCAAAATATTTTGTTTTTCTAGACAGGTAAATCACGTAGAATATATACAGTTAAGAAATTATAGTAATACGTTTGAAAATTACGAAAATGATCAATATCTATGAAATCATTTATATAAGATTAAGATTAGACCTCGAGTTATTCACATTTCTGATTGAACTCAAATCTCTATCAACAATTTAAAATTGTTTGAAAGTCCATTATATAACCCAATTTTTATGTTTTGTAAATTTCTAGTCACTCGTGGGTATACCTGTATCATTTTGTTCATTTTTTGTACTTGTGCCATTTATAACAAAGCATCATCAAAATTGTGATGAATATATTTGGCTTACCTACATTCATCTCAGGGATTTGTTTGTTTTCCATTTGTGAAATAAATCTTGGAATATTTTGCAAACATGTCAGATGCAGTGACGCGAGTATATTAGCGGTTAATGGGGTATGCTAACTTGACAATGCTGGATTATTTGTATATCATATATTTTTTGGAGTGGGGTGGATTACATCTAGAGGCGGTTTAATGCTCACACTCTCGTTGCTCTGAATATTTCCAAAGTTGGGCCAAACATGCCTTTGCTTTTAAATTTCATAAACTAATTTTCTTATCTTTTGAGTCAGGTACATTAAGCAGTCAAGTTACCTCTGACTGTTAGGTGCTCGCTTGCAGTGCAGAAGGTCCCGAGCACCTTTTTAAAAATTGTTTCAAAAAGGTATGGTAGAATCCTGTTCAAGCAATTCCTTAAAATGTTCATTCAATCTTTCATATCTCTGAACATTATTTGATATTAATCTGTGTTTTTGTGAATCTTTGTATGAAGCCACTAACAGGTTTGATTCGACCATCACCAAATTAGTGATTAAAGTTGACATTATTTCCCATTCAAAAGTAATTGTGATCATGTACTATTAGAACTTAAATCTACTTTGAAGTAGTTGATATTAGATCAGCTATATATAGTAGGTCAAACCAATTAAAAAACGAACTAAATAGATAAATATATTTATTCACAAAACAGTTAAGCTTAAAGAAATATGATGATTGATTGTGAGCCCTTAAAAGCAATGTTGTCATGCAACATGATAAAGAGATAGCACCTCATCTGACATGAAATCTTCATCATGTTTTTGACAAACCCAAAATCAATACTAGTCTCAAAATTTGCTTCTTTTTCTTCGCTTAAAATAACATTTTAGTTTTCATGTCATTCATTGTGTAGTCAATAGCATGATTATTAGTGTATGCTTTCAAGGCTATATATGTTATTTCAGCAAAATCGAAATATAATGTCGAAAAAAAGTTGAAAAGTAAATGCGGCTTAAATTGTGCTTCGGTACTTCAACTATTTATGGCAGCACATAGAATTTGCAGATACTTGCCAAGATTTGTGATTAAGCGACACTTAATATCACTGAACCTGTGTGTATTTAATGAGTTTGATGATCGTCGACATTTTTGCAGCTCTGCTTTTTGCAAATTTACATTGGAACTCATCTGTAAATGTGAAGTTTATGGAAATTTATGTACACCTGTGGATTTGCTTTTTACATTTCATGAAAATGATGTTATTTGTCTAACTGTCATCAAGTTGACTTTTATCAACATTTGTGCGAGCGCTGATGATTTGGTGTGCAAATAGGCAATTTCTAGGTCTTTCAAATGTGGATTTTATGTTAAATGAAAAAATGATTGAGCATTGGGTATGATTCGTACACAGTTTTAAACATGAGTTCTGGTAGTTGTTATAAAGACACTCTGGTTTAGATTAGTAAGACATGAATGCTGTTTGTTAAAATGTTTTACAAGACTTAAAATACATTTTTTGATTGTATTTGTGTTCTACCTTATAAAATTTTAGTTTATTTGTTGAAAATGGCTATTTCTGACTGATATAATTTTAAAAGGTACCAAACATTTTGCAATTGCAAGTATGTTAACTTTACAGTTTGTATGTTGATTACTCAAATTTCTGTCAAAATATTGGACTTTTTTTTCTGGGGGGCCCATAATTCATTGGGATATATAATTTTTTTTTAATAGAACAGACCTTTTGACCAGCCCAGCAATATTGTTTGCATTTTGGTGTGACTCCCAATTTTTTAGTCAAATTAATGGCTTGTGCATTTTGTGAACCAACAATTTCTAAGTCTCTTTTACAATTTTATTCACGAGAATTTTGAGGATTTACGCTTGGAATTTCCTCGAATGATCAATTGTATAAAATAAAAAAAAATATTCGCTCTTTAAACATTTCCAATAGCTTCCAATATATATATATTTTCTAATCATAACGCAGGTTTGATGATTGGAAATCGATAACTACTCATAAATTTTGGTGGGATTATTTATATGATCCCTATTGATCATATAAAATATATATTTCTCCTCAAATATATGTTGTAATATAAATTAGGATATTGAATAATTAGCGGATGCTTGCTGAAAACATATGACACAATATGGTCACACACTAAAAAGTGTAAATACAGCCTTAGTATGTTGCCATATTGTGTAGAGAGTAACAAGTTAATTTTGCAATAAACACCAGGCATTATCACCCACCTGTCCGATACAATAAAACATTACTGTTGATATTCCTAGCAGGTGGAATGACCAACAGAATACATTAACGATGACCAGTAAATAATTCCGATGTGTCCGATGCTAAATCAGTCGGTCAGTGCCCTTCAATGCATACACACACAAGCAGCAGATAAATTATTGCCGCTTCTCTTGTCATAATTCAATTATTAATTCATTAAATGGAAATGTGCTTAATTATTCACAGTGTTTTTCATTCATGTGTGTTTTTTTTTCTTTAGAACTCCATCGAAATGCAGAATTCTACAAGAATGCTGACGTACGGCCGCCTTTTACTTATGCAGCTCTTATTAGACAAGGTATCATAGAATCGCCAGATAAGCAACTCACACTCAATGAAATCTACAACTGGTTCACAAGAACGTTTGCCTATTTTAGGAGAAATGCAGCAACGTGGAAGGTAGGGACAAGAAAATAAATATGCTTGAAAATTTCAACAATGAACTTTGTATACGTATCCCCTCAATCATTTCAACATCATAGATGAATACAGTCCCCTTAACCATTTCAACATCATATTCTATGACTGAAACATTATGAAAAATATTTAACAATATTTGACACTCTTACAAGTATAAAATATCTCAATGGTGAAGCAATGTACATTTTAAAGATCAATGGTTGAGTAGGGCAAATGAATCAGTGTCCATAATAACACCAAAATAAAGTATTGTGTTATAGTTAAGGTTATTTCAAAGAATTTAATAAACAGTTTTAAACAGTAAATAGTTAAATTGTTATTTAACAGCAGGTAGTATTTCCCCCTAGACCGTCATTTTCTGCTTTCAAAATTGCAACATCTGTTATTGCTGAAACTTCAGTCTTCTGCATTTTACCTCAAATACTACAATTTTATATTATATAAAAAACAAGAAAGTGCATCTTTTTTATGTCTAAGTAAACAATGGAAACATTTTTCTTGTTATTTTTTAGAATGCTGTACGACATAATCTTAGTTTACACAAGTGCTTTGTTAGAGTGGAGAATGTCAAGGGGGCGGTATGGACAGTAGATGAAATGGAATTCATGAAGAGAAGACCGCAGAAATTAAGCGGGTAAGTAGATTTCTTGGAACACATATAGATACTTGTCATATTTTGTATCTGTAACTCATTCTAAATTTAATCCGTCTCCAATTGTTCCATCCCGTGCAGAGGACATAAATTGGCACGACAATTGAGAATTTCAGCATTGTGCGATATTGTTTAGCTGCAGGTCTTGCGTTATTATGCTTGGTCTGTTTTGGTCTTGTTTTATTGCTTTGTGTCAATCAAATTGTATTCAGATTATGTTGTGTTTGTCTTCTTGTCTTCATCAAACCATTTATTGTTTATTTTCAATTTTGACTAGCCAATTTATCATGTCTCCTATCTCATATATAAAATTGTGTTCCGATTTGATTTTTTTATCAGATTGTAACAAGGTTTTATCTAGTGTGTTTATAGATGATGATGATGGTTCACATAATACATTGTCAATTTTTGTTATATTTTAAGTTTAATATTGATCGTATCAAAGTCAATTTGTCATGGTAAAATAGGATGTTCGAAAGCTTTTTGGTATTTATATGTGTGTGTTTGTTTTTAAGTGATTTTCTTAACCCATCATCCTTTTTTGTGATATCTTTCATACTGATTGTGTCAATATCAATTTATTTCAGTAAAGTTGAATTTTCAACTCCATTATTGTGCGTGTCTGTTATTCTGCGCCTAAATGCATTTCAAACAATAATTGTTATCGATTGCCGAGTGGTTTTGTTGTTTATGATTCTATTATTGGCTAAATTGCACTCGGTATGAATCAATATTGTTTTTTGTATTGATTACAAATGAAGTTTTATCTTAAAAATAGCACAAATGAAATTAGATGGTTACATGTGTTATGTACAATTATTTGCTTGTCTTCACAGGGAATTGATAGCAAACAATTTTTAAATTCTTGGGTATCAACTTTCTTTGCAGACAAAGCAAATAAAAATATTATATAAAGATTATATTTTTTATTCAATTTAAAAAATAAATTATTTGAAATTAAATGGAGAAAAATATGATCTCATTGGAATATACAGTAGATTTTTTTACCAAAATATTTAAAGATACTCTACTTCTGCATGTTTTTTCCCAGATTTTGATGAGGATTTAAGGGGTTTTCTCAGAGATGCAGTTGCTTACGACTGCAGGATAATATTTTTTTTTCATAAATATTAAAATTGTTTGCACCCTTTTTGCGTACGCAAATTTCAATGCACACTGAACGCACGCCTTACTAACATAGTTGGTTAATTACGCGCCGCATCGCTGCATAATATATATTCGGAAATTATGCAGATACAGATGGGCCATCATTAATCTCCTGCTTTTGGAATTTTTTTTATTTTTATTTGAATTTCAGTATGTGATTTTGTGATGA
This sequence comes from Ophiothrix spiculata, assembly GCA_000969725.1. NCBI lineage: Eukaryota > Metazoa > Echinodermata > Ophiuroidea > Amphilepidida > Ophiotrichidae > Ophiothrix > Ophiothrix spiculata. The sequence goes on from JXSR01S047714.1 coordinate 24,520, forward strand.
TATACAGTATATAAGATTATGTTGTAATGTGTACAATATTTAATGACCCTAATCCGCGGTTGATTTTCCCATTTTGCTTCTTTTTTTAAAGAATGACGCCACCAGGGACACCACTTAACAAAACACCATCAAGCCTCGATATGGACCAACCACTTAACCTGGAGATGCAGGTAGGCATATTAGGCCTAAAAAAAAAATTGTTTGATTGGTGTAACCCGACCTACCCTAATTTTACCACCGACCCTAGATATTTTTATTTTTTTGAGCATGGTAAAAAACCTCCAAATCCCAAATTTGATGGGAATCGATTCTTTGGAGCCCAAGATATGGCTTGCAGGACATTCAAAATGACAAATAAAAGATGTGTTACAGAAAAAGTGAAGATGTTTTTGTACATGTGCCTTATATTTTGTGTTCTTGTATGTGAAACATAGACTTAGAAAATAAAAAAACAATTATAAAAAAAAAAAAAAAATCCGACCTACCTACCCTATTTTTTTTTCTATGTTACGCCAATCAAACAATTAATTTTTTTGGCCTTACCGCCCTTTTCCACACCCAGCTTACTCAATATTATGAGATCTACCATGTGCCGCCAAACTGACACTCATTTCTAAGCCCGCTCTCACCAAATGACTGTGTGTTTCACAGTTTGTCGCCATATATTCTTGTCTTCTGTTACTCAAAGACACCTTAATTTCTGATCTGTCATCCAAAATCCTGTGGAACTTGTCAAGCAAAGACCCAGCAGTTTAATTATTTGACCCAGCCCGACTTGAAGTGAATACAGGATTTTAAGGGGCTTATTTATAGCTTATGGTCAACTTTAAAATCCCTTGTACTTCACTTCAACTGAAACTCTCAAAGTTTTGATCTGTCACCAAAACACCGCCTATTTTCGGGTTTATACCCTGGTCAAATAACCATTTGGTGAGGTTACAATGAAATTACGGCATCATACTAGATGAAATTTAGCAGACATAGACTGGACATTGGACGGTGCGGGGACCAGGCGGTGTCTGTGAGCCGTAGAGACACTGAAAGCATGCTGCAAAAATTTAACTCTGGCTTGTTACCGATGTCTGTAGTTATGGTCTAATAACGGCCAACCGGTGACTAAGCATTGACCGATGTTTCGTTGTTGCAGCTTCCTTCCGAACATTCAACTGAAAGACCCAAAGTTTTGACTGGTGGTTTTGTGACCATAGCATAATCCTGGCACTAAAAGGCTACACGTCACTCTGATATGAGTTCCCCTCCTGTGTTAAAAAAGAAGATTCGATCCCTGATTACATTTTGTGTTGGAAAGTTTGGACTGAGAGGTTTGATTGCTGAATAATAAAATTCTCCAATGGATGTGCTTTAAAACTCAGCCATAGTATTTATGAGCTACGAAGTAATTGGTACAACCAGTCTTTGTTATTAGATAGTTTCATTGTATTTTAATGATAATAACATGACAGTGACCAGGTGATTAAAAATCTTTTTACCACACATTTCTCAGGCATTTTTGTGATTCCAAATATTTGTCTTTTAGATTTGAATCTCCAAGCCTCTTATGATTAGAGAATGCATTGAAATTAATTTAACAAAAAGAACTTGTACCATTTATTTGGTATACTGTGAAACCTTGTTAACACAAGAACCCTGATAACACAAAATTGTTGTTTGCTCCCAAGTATTGACTTTCTATTTGAATTCATTGAGTCAAAATCCTGATAACACAAACGTAACTCTTTGGCCCAATCCTGATAACACAAGTATTGACTTTCTATTTGAGTTCATTGAGTCAAAATCCTGATAACACAAACGTAACTCTTTGGCCCAAGTGATTTTGTGTTAATGAGGTTCCATTTTATCATGAGAAGTATGGATTAGTCCTTACTCAAGCAGATACTTTTAGACTAACCTTTCTCTGATTACATAGCTGTAACCGTAGGGTTAATTGAACAATCAGTCGTCATTTTGAACCATATTTTGTGACATTTTAAGATAAGAAACAAGGCATTGGAAGACACGTTACTATAATTTTGAAGTTATTAAATAATTGTCAACATTCGTTTTTGTTTTTCCCTCTGTAGGCTGGTGGAAACCTCCCATTATTAAGTGATGCTGCAGAACATGCACATGCTGATGCAATGGCTGCAGAGGACAAGGCTGCTGCAGTTGCAGCCGCTGCTGCTGCTGCGGCCGCTGCTGCAGCAGCTGCAGCCCATGCAGCAGGCAGCAAGAAATTCAATCATGATGGTGAAATAATGAATGCAGATGGTCCCGATATGATGGTAGGAGATGAAATGCCTGGCATGGAAAGAGACAGACCTGAAATGGACGACAGTCCTTACGATGAAATAGAAGAAAGGCATAGAATACAGAGAGCCGCAGAGATGGAAGCTAGACGATTTGAGGAAATGACGGAACAAGAGAGGGCAGAGTTTGCCGCCAGAAGATTTGAAGAAATGGAGGAGAGACATCGGCAGTTGGAACAGGCTGAGATGGAAGCCAGGAGGTTTGAAGAAGATGGGCCCGAGATGGATAGGCCTGGAATTGAGTCAAGACGATACAGTGATGGGGAGAGATCGGCTATGGAGACCAACAGCGGTGCTTTGGACGAAGATGAACGAGAACACAGACGAGAATTACGAGAGGAAGAGGCAGCTTCATTGTAAGTCTATCCTAAATTGGCTTGATGTGTTAATCCCTTTTCAGTCTTAATCTCTAGAGGTTTTTGGACTTCGAACCAATTTTACCAATTTTTGACAAAATTGAAGAGATGCTTGTGCCAAAATCACTTTGGCCTAAAAGTAAAGCAAGAAAAACACCTTTCTCACACATTTTCAAACACGTGTTGCGCCAGTTTTAACTGCTGCTTAACCAATGGCATGCCTAACGGCCTTAGCGGGAACATTTAATGGCTATCCTGAGATTCCTTACAATAGATTTCATTTCAAGTTAGTGTAAAACTTTTATTTTCGGATAAAATGCAAGATTATGTTTCAGATTTTTATTCAATATTAAAATATGTTGAAAACTATTAATAATATATTTTAATATTGAAAAAAAAAATGATGTCTTTGACATGTTGAATAGGTTATTTGTTGGTTGTTAGTTACAAAAAAGATAAAAAATAAATAGCCAATGTTTTTTCAAACATTTAGAAATGAGGGTGATGTTTGTCTATGCATTGAAGGTATACTGTATTAGATGATCCAGTTCAGTGAATCCACTCTGACCAAACTTGCAAAAACTTTGAAACACTTCTGTCTGTGCTTATTCAACTATATATTGTAACTATGTTTAGACATCAGATTGTAACTTGAATTCTTTTTATTTTCTAGGATGGCCTCCCATTCACATGTGAAACTTGAGCCTCGCCTGAATTCGTTATCGAGAGATATGGAAGATGACGAACCACTTCAGTTAACTACTCATGCCAAGCACGGCGGCCGATCACCTCCAATAACCGGAAACGGTCGACCTTCACAGATGTTATCACCCAATCACTTGCTCCCACCAAATCGTGTTCTGTCGCCCCCGCATAGTATCCCATCATCCCATACGTTATCGCCGTCACATTATGCTTTAGCTGCAGTAGCAGCAGCGCAGATGCAACAGCAACAACAGCAGCAGCTGCTGCAACACGAACATCACGAAATGCCTCCTATGAATGAAGCGCCTCCAACGAATGGACAGGTTGGGTCACAAGAAGAGGAGGAGCTTAGTCCAGAAATGAACCATCACTGATGCACGCTTGCTACGAGATGCATCGCACGTAGGACGCAAAGGACCAAAGTTTTTGGTGTATTATCATGTGAAAATCTGATACTTAGGATATTCAACCAAATCTGATGGATATCGGTATCATTGCAACTACCAAAGCCCTCTGCCTTTGTCTCCTCCATAAATCTGATAAGTCAGTGAGCCTTGTGAAAAACAAGACCTGTAGCACTCTATCAAAGCTATTGGAACTTTGAAATGGCACTATGCTGTGTGTTTTCCTCTTATAGTAGGCAAAATGCTAGCAAACATTCTTCATAAGGAGGCAAGGTATCCGATGTTGCAATAAATTAAAAGTGAATTGTTTCTGTTATATATTAGTTTGTATTCACTCGCCATGACTCTTTGTAGGGAGTAGTTTTGATTACATTCCAACAATTTTAGACTAAAGATGAATAATTTGTGATCTTCTTGTAGTACTTTGAATTGAAAATTAGTTAATTGATTTTCATTATTATTTTATTTTTCATCATACAATCAAATCAACAGCGCTTTATTTTATTACAAACTATTATTACAAAATGTATTTGTAAAATTACAGAGGAAAATCTGTAAGATTATGTTTTAAACCTTATGTAGACTGACAATCTTGAGAACATGACATCTTTGTATGTGTTAAATTCAACACCTAGCACCTTGTTTTTCATGTAATCACAATTTTTGTAGTAAATAATGAGCGTTTTGCTTATTAATATCAAAATGCCAAATGTACACTTTTTGACAAATTGCAGTTTTTAGAACTAAATTTCTAAGTAAATAAGACATGTCTCTTAAAGACCAAAGGAAAAGTATCAGGTATGCCTTTTTTGTTTCAAATTTCTTGTAATTTCAACTTGTGAAAGTTGTCATTTGAAAAATATTCCCCAATTTGATTTGAAATCTTAAAGTGGGCGAGTTAAAAGTGTAAAACAAGTTGTTATTTAACCACCTGTCAACAAAGAAGTATCTTTAGTTGATTTGGATTTTTAACGGCAGAAATATTTTAATTGATTTTGATAACAATTCCAGGATTATTTTGTGTTTAATCTGATCATTTTAAGTAGACAACAAGAGATGTTATCAAACAAATCTCACCGATATTTAAGTAAGACGTGATTGTCACATGCGGCATTTTATGATTATTCCAACAACTGTTTGATTTTGTTTCAAGATTGCGTCTGAAAACACTTTCACTGAAACTTTGACAGCAAATAACGGAGTGATCAAATAAATCAAGTGGAACGCAAATTTTATTCAGTTGTCATTTTGAAAGTTTATGAAAATTTCAACAACTTGTTTGATATTTATCTTTA
>JXSR01S047717.1:0-29198 GCA_000969725.1 Ophiothrix spiculata
ATTTTCTTGACTATTCAAGAAGTAATCACCGATGTATTAACATGTCATCTTGACAGGACGATGACCCGAGTTTATTCCCGGGGGAGGGGGCGGCACTCAACTTTGAGTTACACGCCATGTGCCACCAAAAAAGACCCCCCTTTTTTGCTCACTCTCACCAAAAGACCCCTATTATTCCAGCTGTCACACAATGACCCCCTATTTTTAAAAATTCCTTATCACTAAAACCACCTTTGTCACTCAAAGACGTACCATTTTTAAAAATTTGATGTAATTAAAAAAAATTGCTTAATTTGTCAAAAATTTCACTAGATTTGTTGAAATGTTGTGAATTTTTGTTTTGCCATTTTGACCCAGAAAAACCCTACGGCACGTATTCCAGAAAGGTGTTTAGCTAAATCAAGGTTTTATTTCTCGTCAACAGCACGACTCATTGAACTGTTCTGCTTGAAAGCTGCAATGATGCGTATCATTCCTGGACAGTTGATGCTCAGTTAAACAATAGTTTAGCTAAACATCTTTCTGGAATACGGGCCTACATGTTTTGAACTTGGCCTGAAGATTCCCCGGGTTCTACATTTTGCACTTTGTCACTGAAAGATGCTCTTTTTAACCCAATTTGTCACCGAAGACCCCTACTTCTGAGGTGCTAGGTGGTACTCATGCATCACTTTCTTGAGTGCCCCTCCCCGCAGTTTATTACATACATTGTATCCTTGCCAAGTTCTTTAGCAAACCATTACAAAGTTCCAAGTTTTAAATATAGTATCACGTACAACGGACCTAGTTTTCTCTCCAAATAGCTTACAGACTATATAGGCTAATTTGATGTCTGTCGCTAAACAGGATGTTTTCAGGCAAAATTGGGAAAGCAAACGAGAGGAGAGAACTAATGTTTCACATATTAATACTGCAGACCATGCTCAATTAAATAGATTTAACTATTTGTTAGCTAGCTATTTTCTTGTGTTTGTACCAAATTTTGCAATTTATCAGCCACTGATTTATAAATAAATAACTCTTTCTAAGAGTTTTAATATCATGCTTACAACTGACTGTCACAAAGTCCTATTTAGACACATCTCTGATGCCTATAGATTGTTTAACCCAAACTCACATCAGATAAATTTATCTCCTCAAAAATTCCTTTCAAAATGGTCTCTTTTAGATTCAACCGTGAGATTCGAACCTGGGACCTCTCACACCCAATCCGAAGTTCAGCCGCATCAAAATAAATATCAAGCCACCAGGTGGTTGCTGCAGCGGCATTGGTCACTTACAGTGTAAGGTTTTTGAGCTGGCGCCAATTCAACCAAGTTTGACAAAGTTGAGGAGGTATTTTCCCCAAAATCATGAGCTGATACTGAAAATTAACTTTAAGAGCAAGGAAAGCATTGTTAAGATTTTCCCTGGCTCCTGCACCAATAGTGCTCCAATCGGCCTTAGCAGGAACACTGTTAACCTAGCTATTATAGATCTCTCTTCTATGACATATTTAGACTTTGTTATCTCCTAAATGTTTTAATTGTAGGATTTTGTAGGATTCAGCAAAGTTCGGGTTAAATTAATTAGTTTGAGTTCGGATTAATAGTCACATCTCTTAGCACCCATGTTATACTATAGGCAAGATGCTAGCAGCCACTTGTGCTGACTAGACTTTATAAGGACGCTATTCTAGCCATTTTCAACTAAAGCCATGTTGCAAACATTTCTTATACAACTTCAAATCCATAGATGATCATTTGTGTAGGCATTTGTGGTTTTAGGAAATACTTGAAAATAGAAAACTAATTTAATGCTAAAGTTGACTTGAAATTTTAAATTGTTTTTAAATAAGGTGAAAGTTTTGATGCTGTATTTGATATCAGTTTAGCAGACTGCACAATTTGCCAAACAGGATAAGTCTCCAGTCCATGTATATTTGTACAAAATTAGTGACTGCCTTGCATCCATGCATCATTAGCTGTGTTTATTTCCATGTTGCCAAATGTGATCATTATTTTTCCAAAGAGAGGACATTGTGTCCTTCCCACCATGCATTGCTTCCTATTGAAATTATTAAAAATATGGGCCCTTTCACACGGAATTTATATATAATGCACTATGCCTGGCAGATGGCCTCTGCACACTTTACAGGTGTTCGCTGACCACTATGGCCCAAGAAAGCTTCATTCTATACCTAGCATCATTTCGGCAACCTCTACGGGCGCTGAGCCTTGATCAGCCCTACATATGTGAATAAATAGTGATGAAATATGCCCAAAATGCAAATAATTGATTTAGAGTCATTTTATCACTACCACTCACATAATTTTCTGATACAAATAATTCTATAAGAAGCAATGCATGATGGGAAGTAGGCCTACACAATCATGTCTGAACATCATTTTTCCTAGCTAGTCATAAGATGTCTGCAGCATCATGCATGATGTCCTGTGGCCATCTTGTATCATCATTCTGTTCATTAACCCCAGTGCATGATAGGAGCACCTAATGTCTTCATCATTTTTCCTAGCTAGTCATAAGATGTGTGCAGCATCACACATGATGTCCGGTGACCACCTTGTATCATCATCCTGTTCATTAACCCCAATGCTCTCTAGTTTCCAGACTACTTCCTTAAGGTTCAGAACAAGCAATGCATGATGGGTAGACATAAAATCTTCAATCTTCATCATTTTTCCTAGCTAGTCATAAGATGTGTGCAGCATCACGCATGATGTCCGGTGACCATCTTGTACTATCTTTCTGTTCATTAACCCCAATGCTATCGTTTCCAGATAACTTCCTTAGAAATTAAAAGGGAAAACTGATTTTTTTCCCCCCTCAATTATAGCGTAACCAGCAAGGGGAGGGCGCTCTGGAAGAATAATGTGCATGGAGAATGAACAATTTAGGACAAGGAGGGAAAGAAAAGGAAAGAAGGGAACAAAAGAAAACTTGAAATTAGGTTACAACATCATCATGCTAAGTGCTAGATTAAACAAAGTAAAAGGGCATCTTACAGTTAGCTTAGTAATCTATTGTGTACTGTTTGCTATATTTAGATGTCTGTAATTGTAATTTTAATGTAACTGACACTCCACAATAACTGGGGCAGGGGGTGTCGTGATTTCTCACTATTTCAAATCGCATTGGATTATAAATAAATGCGGAATTCAAAGTAAACATTTAGAATATTTTTTATCATACATGTATCTCTGTTTGCAAACTCCAAATCCAATAGATCTTTTTATTTTGAATCATTTGTGTTGGAGCTATAAAAAAAAAGCTCCTAGCTCCACCCACAAACCGATAATTTTCAATTAACCAAAGTGCCACTCACCTGCAATCCTATATATATATATATATAAAGACTCCCAAAAAAGTATCGCCTCGTCTCGAAAAAATGGCTTGTGCGCCAATACGGTACTGGCAAACGTAATTTGAAGATAGAATTTTAGCTTTCATTTGACACCCTATTTCTGATAATTGACTGAGAAACATTGAAGTTATGAATTTTTAAATCCCTCGAGGTCGATTTTTAAAAGTTGCTAATTTCATTTTTCGCACTGTACAAACCAGTAACGCAAGAGTAAGGATGATAATGAGGTGAGTTTAGTCACTGAAACACACGGTCATTGGTATCTAAGCATTATCCATCAACAATAATCAAGATATGGATTTTTTTCATTAATTTTTCAATAATTCATTGTTATAAATAATGAAAAAACGACATAAAACGAGAAAAACGACATTCAATTGGTAGTCATTACTGGCATTAAAGACATGGCGCAGGTACCAGACCACAAGAGCACGAATAACGGTGCGCGATGTTTTTTTTAAGGCTTGAAATGCCTACCAGTTGAATTTGAAGTTTTATATTGTTTCTCGTCATTAATAAGATGAAAACAAAAACAATATCTTGATGGATGATGGTTAGAATCCAATGACATATGGTTTGAAAAAAAAAGCGAGCTTCAGTGACCAAACTCACCTCATCTTGATTCTTAGGTCTGCGCTACTGGTTTGTACAGTGCAAAAAATGAAATTAGCAACTTTTAAAATTTGACCTCGAGGGTTTGAAATATCCATAACTTCGGTGTTTCTCAGTCAATTATCAGAAATAGGGTATCAAATGAAAGCTGAAATTCCAGCGCTTGTTTACAATATCTTCAAACTACGTTTGCGAGTACCGTATTGGCGCAAGAGTCATTTTTTCGAGACGAGGCGATACTTTTTTTGGAGTCTTTATATATATATATACGCGTGGACGGTTCACTAAAAATGGCGCGATCTCATCGCCTGATTAGTGAAATTTGAGTTTTGTTTTGACAGATGCAATGTAAGGAAAAAAATTTGCATAAAATAAAAATGTCCACAAACTTACAAATGTTTAAGCATATCTAGGTAACAATTTGAGCCTTAGGGACGCACCATTAAATTTCCAGGGGGGCAGGAAGTTGGATTCGGGGTTGATTTTTTTTTTTGCGTCCCATTCGGGGGCAATTTTTTCTCTCTTAGATATTACTGTTTTCCCCCCCATTCCATGTTCAGGGGTGATTTTTTTTTCCTTCTGTCTTGGGAGGGGGATTTTTTTTCTCGAAAAACTTCCTGCTCCCCCCTGGAAATCTAATGGTGAGCCCCTTAAATGTCCAAACATTGCATTTATGTAATACATATTTTGATAAACATGAATGAAATCTTGTTCTGAAATGATGTGTCTAAGGTTTGACTTTAAATGAATTAGAAAAACATCAACCAGGATTTGATTTTAAATGAATTGGAAAAACAAGCTGTCATGCAGTATCCTGATAGACTAAGCATTGCTGTAGAACTGTCTCAACTGTAATAAGCTTATGGATTGGATGAAAACAGGATGGGGCTGGTAATTGTCCGCTTTGTTTTAACCCAGCGAATTTGTTGTGTTGATTTACGTCTGGATGTTAAGATTTTTTTGCTTTTGCAATAATAGTACTTGACTTGGTTTATTTATTGTATCATGTTGATGTCTAAGTCGGGACAAGTGAATTATTTAAAAATTGGTCAAAGTTGTTTATTTTGGCTAAAAACTGCCTATTTTGAGCTAAAATAATGATATTTAATTGTGAAATACATGTGAAGCATGCAAAATTTGAACATTTTATACAAAATGATCATTAAAGGGGCAACTTTTTTTGGGGAAAAAAATGGTCAAAGTTGTTTATTTTGGCTAAAAACTGCCTATTTTGAGCTAAAATAATGATATTTAATTGTGAAATACATGTGAAGCATGCAAAATTTGAACATTTTATACAAAATGATCAATAAAGGGGTAATTTAGAAAAATTTGCGCCAAAAAGCTTCTGATTTTTTTCTGGTGGGGGGAATATTTTGAGGGGGAAAATGTCCACCTGTGGTACCACCACTGCCCCCTAAACAGCCCCTCAATGTACTTGGGTAGGTAAAGCAAGTGTTATTTGCATTGGTTCAAAATACATTAGGCTAGAACTCACAACATTCTGTTTGAGGTCTGCACAGTTCCTATGTATGAGTCTTACCACTGGCGTGCCCATGGGGTGGCTTTGGGGGCTGAAGTCCCCCGCACTTTAAAAAAAATTGTATAAAATCAACCAGTTTTTTTTACGATTTTAGGCATTAAGTCCCCTGTATAATACTGAAAGTCCCTCGAAGCCTCCCGCAGGAAAATATTCTGGGCACACCGGTGCTTACGTTTAATTAATTCTGTATTTAACATTTTAAGTATGATTTAATTAATGAATAATGATTGGTTCTCAGGATTACGCTGTTATATATAAATACATAAGAAATAGAAAATAGGTATATCAATTTATTTTACATTTTATGCCGAATCTCCACACTATAAAAAAATTGGAGTTTAAATTTTGTATTTATAATCAGAAAAAAAAAACTACTTCTGGGGATGAGAATGTGATGGGATCCTCATAAAATCTGTCTCATTTGTGTGACATCAGGTACTGTCAGTTTTAAGTATGAAGAGTGTAAGTTTTATCTTAAAAATGATAGAATCTTTTCATCTCTTGACTCAATTGAATTTCTAAACATTATTTAACAACTCGATGCAACCAAATAGAAAGATTAAAGATTTTCAACACGTGAGCATGACTTCATTGCAGAGAGCGATGATCTCCCAGATGATTGGGAGCGACTCCCCACGGGCGCAACATGTAATTCCTCTAATTTGTCTCACAAAAAAGCCACAATGAGGTAAAATTCTCACTTCCTGATCTTGATTAGAGCATTTTACATTTTGTCATGGCTCCGTAATCGTTGTACTATTGTGCAACTTGATTATATGTCCTAGGGATCAATTGGATGTCGCCGCAGTGCATATTCATGACGCCAAAAGTGGAGTTGAAAATGTTGTTTTTATGACTGGTATAAGATTTGGAAGTTTGCAGTTTTAGAATTCACAAATTTGCTAAGATATTTTTGCATATTTTCCAAGTCTTTACTTGAACATTTGTTGAGAGATAGTTTTGAATAAGTTTTATTTAAACAATGATGGGTATTGCTTTAATTTTCTCGGATTGATATTGAAGGACATTATTATGTACAATTATATATTTTATTTTTTTGACTATAATGAGTCCAAAACTATGTTAACTGTGCCATATTTATAAACTAATTTACCCAATTACAATTCATTCAGTAGGCCTAAAAATGTTTGTATTTTTATAGCAATTTTTTGGATACCTCCTGCAATTTAGGTCTTACGACCCAAATGTCTGTAAAAGTAGAAATGGAATATCATATTTTATTCAAAAATCTGGTGTTATATTACTATATTACCAACGTAGTTATTTGACTTCATTTTTGGCTTTTTCCTCTTCCAATACTGCTTGAAAGTTGTCAACATTCCTGCATATTTAAATATTTGCAATGTGCATCCCAAGTTTCCAAAATATATTGAGTCCTCCCCCTCCCCCTGATTCACTTGAACTATACCATGAAAGATCAAAAGTATAATGCACTGTTATGACCAATTTTGCTGCTATTGTACTGACAGTTCAAGCGGCAAATATTTTGCACGTGTGTGATTTTTCATTATGAAGAGAAATCTCAAGATAATAGGAGGCATCCTTGTTGAAGACATAAAACGAACACATAAAATTGTGAAGTGTCACTGCATTGTAATGAAGTAATCTTCTGCTTATTGTTGGCTGTCAAAAGATGAACACAAAGAATTGCTTCAAAAGGGTGCACACCACTAAATTATTGTGAGAAAAATAAATATTCAGGATGCAGGTCGTTGAACTACATTTATTTATTTATTTTATTTTATTCATCTGGCAATTACATGTAGTTGCATGTGTAAAATATTTCTTTGAGAGATTTATCCCGTTGCTGCTTTGTTACGAAGTGAACCTTATTTTTGTTTATTGTTGGCTGTCTAAAGATGAACAAAAAGAATCGCTTCTAAAGGGTGCACGCCACTAAATTATTGTGAGAAAAATAAATATTTGGGATGAAGATCATTGAACTACATTTCTTTGAGAGATTTATCTCATTGCTACTTTGTAATGAAGTAATCCTGACTTCTGCTTATTATTTCTCTTTGAAAGATATCTTGTCGCTGCTTTGTAATAAAGTTGGTGTCTGCTTATTGCTGGCTGTCAAAAGATGAACAAAATGAATCGCTTCTAAAGGGTGCACACCACTAAATATTGTGAGAAAATAAATATTTGGATGAAGATCATTGAACTACATGTAGTTGCATATGTAAATATTTCTATGAGAGATTTATCTTGTTGCTGCTTATGGTGCATGTGCTTCATAGTCCAGCGATTTCATCACTGCAACATTGCTCGATACGCAGTCTTTATACGCGCTACGAGAAGTGCGCTTTAAAATGTCAAGACTGCGTATCGAGCGATGTTGCTGCGATGAAATCGCTGGAGTCTGAACGCACCATTAAAATGCACTTAGGTGACACACAACTAAATGTTTCTTTGAAAAATAAATATTTGGGATATAATATAAATTTTTAGTCGCATGTGTAAAATATCTCAGAGTGTTGCTTTGTAATGAGGTTAGCCTTATTTCTGGTCATTGTTTCATGCTGTCAAAGATGAGAAAAATGTACTTTGATCACATACAACTAAATAATTTTGAGAAAGAAGATATTTGGGATGCAGTCATCATCAAACTAGTTGTATGTGTAATATCTTGGACAGTTGCTACATTGTAACGTAATGACATTCTTGTTTGTTGTCAAAAAGATAAAAAATGCCACTAAATTTGTTTCAGAAATGAATATTCAGGTTGCTAACAACTTCAGTTTGACACGGCATCCATGTAAAGTGGAAATTACACAGTTTGTCCCTATGCACAGCCGAATCTTTAAGCTGGTTTTAGCCAGGATGGACCCAAATATCCCGATTTGAACCATGCGTAATGATTCCATTACTGTTATCCCCCTTCTAAATTTATGTCCTGAAATTGCCCAGAAACTGTTCAATGTTTGCAAGCCAAACAAGGCTGTCAAACATCATACATAGCTTTCCTAAATAACTTATATAAAATCAAAGGAAGTTTAACAGGTCTGAAATAGATCGCTAAAGTCTGATATTATATACAATAATGTGTTAAGTAAAATTTGAACTGGTGCGATAAGTTACAGACGACGTCCCATGAGGATTGGTGCATAATAGTAACACTGTGAAAACATCCTTTGATACAGAAGTTGTAAATTTGTACAACTTAAAAGTTTGTTGTTTTCTTGATCAACGTCCTTCCTAATATGATATCTATCTTGTTGGCAAATACATGACACGCCCTTTTTGTTACTTTTTTGATTTGTTTATTGTTTGTTCGTGATGTTGTCAAGAAAGAACAGTCAGATGTTTATTAGTCAACATCTAGTTTAGATTTGTGAAAGATAGGTCAGGAAAGAGATTTTTGTGGGTACATATAAAATAAGATGATTTAAATTATGGAGCACCGCATGTTCATTGAAACAATATCCTGGATCCGTGTACGAAAGCCTCGTGTTGGGTGTGCCTTTACTTGTAGACATATCCGCTGCTACTGAAATGGCCTGGTGAGGTGCAGGATTGTGTCTTTTTGACAAAATGAGTGGTGCTCTGTCAAAATGAGTGGAAAGTCACAAATTTCAAAATTTAGTTTATGGCATATTTTAAATTTCTTTAATCTCAGCTTTTGAATGATATATAATATGTCACGCTTTCTTTCTCCATTTTCCATTTAAAATACAAGGATGACCACTGGCAGTAAAAATTTTCTGCAAATCGATTTTAAGATTACTATAGTATAGTGTATGATAGCATAATGTGATCAATTAACTGTGATTAATTACACTTCCAAGCATGATTTACCTTCAAAACTCAAAAATATAGTTAAACACTTATGCATGATGTCAAAAAATGAAATTCGACCTTTCACCATATTTTTACTTTAGAAGCCATTTATTTAAAATCTTCATTCGCAACTTTCCGCTCATTTTGCCAGAGCAAGTCATTAACTGGTCATAATTTTTGTTTCACACAAAGACATTGGTAGAACCATGCCAATTTGTATTCAACGTATTGTAACTCTAAATATATACACTTAAAACAAGTTATATATTGCTGGAAAGCTTATTTTCAGAGGATTTCAGTTTTACCTAAATAAACCTAATTTTGAGGAATGGGTAAAAATTATACCGGGTGCAAAATAAAATAAAAGTGCATTTTGGTCAACCAATTTGGCACAATGAAATTTTGTTGAGGAAATGTGTATCAAAATGACACAAACATCACTTAATGAATGTAGTGATGGCCTTCGATAAAATAATACATTTGGTGACCAATTTCATTGTGGTCAAAATACTGAGGATGGTTAAAATCTATGAAACGACTCATTAATTTTCGCGATATTTATATGTCATAATTTTTTTCCTGTATACACTACCTAAAAATTAATCACATAATTGGATTCCTCGTCAAATTTCCTTTTGAAAAATGTATAACTTTTACCAACTACGTCGACTCGGTCAAAAGATATGCCGTTTTAACGTTTTTAGTGTAAATGCATGTTTTGTATAGTAATGTATAGAGAAAATTACCCACATATAAACCATTAAGAAACAACAAAATTGGGATGATATGTAAATATCTGATACATGTTTTAGCATTATACATATCTCATTTAGGTATATGCAAAAAATTATGATCCCATCGTTTTTATTTTTAACAATACATGCGTTTATAAATCATAACTTTCTTACACTTTTGCATGTAATCCTATGCGCGCCTCCTCCACCGTCGCCTCCTCCACCCGATCCATCGTGTTCCCTAATTGCTTTTTTAAGTATAACTTCATTAATTAAAATCATGGAAAGCTCACTTTTTACACATAAATAGAGTATAAATAGACCTTTCATATGATACCAAATTTTCCCAAATACGTAAAGAAGTTTTAGCAGAAATGCATGTTTTCTATCATTATTAGGGTTAATATGTAACAGATCCATGATATTTGACGGACCTTTTTGTGACGCAACGCCATCCGAGTATGCTATGCTGCTTAATTTGTAGTGCCCCGATGTAAAACAGGTTTCTTGATCAGGTGTTCTCATCCATTCATTGCTTGATGTATATTACAACAAAATATAGTAAAATTATATTGGGGATCAGAGTATTTGCTGCATGCTTCATCAGGAAGTCACTGTTCCTAACACATTTTTTATAAATTGTGATATTGTTTTAGTCAATTTATATAACAATTTTCTAAAAATTATGAAACTTTCAGTTGTAAATTTTTTCAGATATTATAGGTATGATGCCAAGTGCTAGTAATTGTGAACATTTTACAGATATTTTATGTTGTCACTTTAGACTCATTTTGCTCTACCAGTACCAACTGTTAAAGCAATAGGCCTACTTTAAAGTGTTAAAATGAACTGCCCCCTGCCATCCAAGATTGTTTTTTGCTTATTGGGTTTGTTTTTGGTAAATATTAATACCCTCTACCATTTGGCTTAAATATGCTTTCTTTTTCTGTTATGGCCATTTTGTTTGAAAATTCCACGTGTACAGAAAGCATGTGTGTGCTTTTTATCCATATTCCTGTGGTAAAACAACTTTTCGACAAAATACACTTGAAAACACTTTAAGATATTCATATTCTTTCATTTTAAGCTGTTTTTACTCAAAACCATTTCTGATCAAAATCTTATAGTATTTCTTTAAAGAAAGTATGCCAATTAACATTCATCATGCCTGCCCATTGGGATATCCCAGAGTGCTACTGCAGGTGAACTATTGACCTCCATCCAGACAGCGCCCCAGACATGTACATCCTCCCCATAAATAATGCCACAAAAGCGCATTTATTGATTATTGATTAGCCAAGGTAAGGGAGATATTGGACAATGCGGTGAAATTCATTAATTACGAATGAGTTGTGTGCCACTTGTTGCATATCCGATTGTATTGATCTGCTGGCTGTGTACGTGTTTAGAATGGTGTCCGTTGAATTTAAGGGAAGCTGACTGTAAATTAAGGCCAAAGTATATGGGGTATTTGTCTAGGTTTTAAAAAAAGGAAATAGTATTTTTTTAAACTTAATTTTGACTAGTCTGGTTCTGTTTCCTTTTCAATTATATTTGTGATAGTCATTGGGTATCATTTGATGAAATTAGGACGGAGGATGATCCTAAATAAAATGAGATACAAAATAAATAAGTAAACAAAATAACCTGAACTTTTGAATTATTTTACTCTTATGAATTAGTTAAAGCTTTTGTATTCCAATCACTTTCACTAACAAAATCAAGTTGGAGATTTCGATACCACATGAAAGTGCATATTTTTCTTTATAACTCCTGTAAATTTTCACATGCATATTAATGAGATATGGTCAAAACAGTGCTGAGTTACTGAAATATTTTGTTAACAAAAATAAATATCCTATGTTTCTATGGGACATTCTCAAACACATTTTTGCCTGTAGCATCAATTTGGCTAAGTTGCAAAAGAAACTTGACAATTGCTTCAATTAGGTGATGACCCTTCATTCAAATATGGAAAAAGTGTAGGCCTTATGCTAAATTTGTCTCCATATTGGAATACCTACCTTTAATGCTCTGAGGAAAAACTGATGCGTTAATTTAAGCGTAGGAGGCTTAATTTGTGGCCATGTGTTAGTTTTCTTATTTCAATGGAAGACCATCGTCTGCATATTGTTATGCTAACCCAAGTTCCAATTATTCAGTAAACTCTGCTTTTTGATTGAAAACAACAAGTTTATTGAATTTTGAGATATTTTACTTTCTATGTAAGTCCTATTTCTCATTAATAAAACCGGAATTCATGATTTATGTATGCCATTTGGTGTTACATGCTACTAATGTGGCAATTTAACATTTGCACAATGTACATCCTTCATATAAGAAGCAACTACTGAATTTGTGTCAATATTTAAATCATGTCATATAACTCAAGCAAATATTGAAATATTGAAACCTAATATGGATTGTGTATCGAGAATAGATGGTTGCCTCACACAGCTACACAAATGATGCTATTCTGCTCTCAGCGGCATCTAATGAACAGTTTCCGTGGTGATGTACATTTTACCATTTTTTTGCTCCATAATTGGTAATTCAATTTAAAATGATCATGGCATACAAGCATATGAATAGAGGCCATGTGGCAATGCCAGATGTGCAGCCCGGGGAAGGGGTTCCCTTGTAGGCGTTAAGTACGAAGCAAAGTCATTTTACTTCATATTTATTGTAATAACCACCAACATCTCTGTTTCCATGGAAATAGCCATGATCATGATGATTGGAAAAAAGGAGTTTGAGCAGTTAATCCCAAGACGGATTTATGAATTAAAAGGCAAGCAGGACCTTTGAAGAAGTCTTGATGAGAATAGCAATATTTATAGGAAATTTTGAAATCAGTGGTATTATGAAGACCTCAATATTTGCCCATTTTCAGTGTCGCTTTTCTTTTAAAAAATTTAAATATATGTTTTGAGTTCCTTTTTTATCCCTTTAGGTGTTGATATAATATTGTTTTATAGATTCTATTTCCTCATTTATTTCGTATGTATTCTGATCAATCGAAAATGCCCCTGCGACACCGTTCTAATTCAGATGATATTTCATTAAGCTTCAAACAAATGACAAGATAAGAATTTGTGCAATCACTGTTCAGTGCTCCCAAACATGTCAAAAGGTAAACCCCATCCTGAAGTTTGCTTAGTTGTTGATGGAACTGTAAATTGGGACATAGGTCTCAGCAACATCAGTTTTTAAGAAAGAGGACTACTGACATAACCATGCTTTAACCCATATCACTTGTACAAAAATAACACCCTATTCAATCAACTCAACCCAACAACCCATAATGTGCACCCCTCCGTCAAGAAACACTGCTGTTGAAACCAGAGTAATAATGAACACCAGAGGGCATAGTTACAAAACTCGGTCAGGTTAATACCTGTTGGAATATGTTTTATCATATTAAAGCCGGCAATGGTGTATCAGATTTTCCCCTAGCAGTTACCAGGTGAGAAATTATTTGCAGTTATAAATTAAGTTTGGAAGAATAAAGGTTATTGGAAGACAGAAATAAATTACAATATTACCCAATAAAATAAGGTCTACATCACAACCCAGCTGAAGGGCGATGGTTTTGCTCGTAACGTTGGTTGTTCAAGTAAGTTATTCTGGTTGCCTTGATTAATATATTATTCTGAACTTAAATCAACCCAGATGAATGAGAGTATACATGATCTTTTACCCAATATAAAGGTTTTTTTTTAAATAAATTCTGTACTTTTTGCATAAGTTGGTCTATTTTGTTTCGGAATATTACCCTGTGAATTGCCTGAAATATTTTTTTTTTAATGAAAATCAGTGATTTTGTATTTTAAATCTGCAATATAAAGGGGCGCACCATTAGATTTCCAGGGGGGAGCTTGATTTTTTTTTCCGCGCCCCATTCGGGAGCGATACCCCCCCCCCCTGAAAATGTCTGTTTCCCTGTCTATTCCATGTTCAGGGTGGATTTTTTTTGTCTGCCTGTGGAGGGGGATTTTTTAAAAAAAAAACCTTTTAGTCGTCCCCCCCCCCCCGAATCCAAATGGTGCGCCCCTAATGCTGTGCAATTTATCCAATTTTAGCCCATTTTGAGACAATTTAGTCCATTTTGGTTACAGTTTGTATTTTTTGCCTAAAAACTACGTACATTCCAATGGGTTAAAAACAAAATGCTCCTTAAATTCCATCTGACCTATATGCATTTATTTTGGGAGTATTTCTGTCATAAAGTGCAGGTACCTGCCATATCCCATCTATTGAGCCATTCCCTTGTGGCCGTGTTTAGATTGACCAACAAACAAACTGTCAACGTTGATTTCAAATTTAGATCTTCAGTTTGTGTATGCAGGAGATTTGTTTGAGGATGTGTTTTTAAAAAGGTGTATGTATATAAGCAAGGTGCCTAAATTCCTTGATATAAGTTCTGGAAATATCTTAATGGATTTTCCTCAATGAAGCAAACTCTCTGTCAAATTTCGTAAATGTCTAGAATTTTGTAGATTAATATGTGCTGATGACAAATCTTAAAATAAAATAATAGGTCACCATGCTTGTTTTTGAGATGTAGGCATTTCAAAAAGTACATGTTTTTTCCATGCAAAATTTCACATGATTTTCCACACAAAGTATGGGGAAAATTCAAAAAAGTTGTGCGATTCTAAAATATTAAATGCTCCATTGATTTTTTTTTTAATTTTCACAAAATTATGTTAAAGCTTTTTTAGCGAACCTCAAAATCCTGGAATCAAAAAATATATAATCACCATGTTACTTTTCAAGAAAAATGACAAAAACAAGTATTTTTAAATAAAATTTGATCACCTTTTTTAAATGATATATCTTCACCTCATAATTGTCCGCAGGGATGTGGCGCATGATCCCGGTGCGTGATTAACCAAACAGGTTTGTAAAGCGTGCATTCCATGTACATAGAAAATTGCGTACGCAAAACGGGGTGCAGATATTTAAAAAAAAACTCTTTCCATCTAATATAGGCAGTATTTTTATTTGGATTTACTAAAACTGGTCACTCAAAGAGCATTTGTTTTTCAGATAAGGTTAGGTCAGGGAGGTTGAAGTGGGAAGGCTGCTTATTTCATCAGGAAAGTTGACCACTTTTTCCTGTTTATGGCCAATAAATTAATAACTTCTTTTTGATGAACTCCCAATTACCTCTTTTTTGTACACATTCAAAGAAATCTCTATTATAGTGGCTTTATTGAAACAAATATTTTTGTTGGTTTTGAGGAGAGGTCAAACTGTTTTGCAGGTCTGGAATAGTTTAGCTTAACCTCAGACAATTCAAGTTAAAATCAATAAGCCTTTTTTTTTGAAATCCATCCACTGGTATTTTTACTTCGTATGAATATCGTGCAATGCCGGTCTATATTGTTTTGCCATAAATGATTTCAGATGATTTGAATCAAGTGTTCCATCATTCTTTTTTCGTTAAATTGCAGCTTTTGAACTGTGAATAGGTCTTCCATGTTTAACTTATATTCTCACTTATGACATTTTTTGTGCATTTGTGCAAAATTTGAGAGTTACAGGTGATTCATGGTATTTATTTGATTCCTTTGTTTAAATTTGTAAGTTTGTTTATGTAATTTTTAGTGCTTTTTAAAGCAATACTATTAGAATTTGAACAAAAATAAATTTGAGTAAAAACAGCCTGTAAAGGAATATGGCTATCGTAGAGCATTTACAAGTGTATTTTGGGAAAAATTTGTTTTGCCACTGAAAATGTGTTACAGTGCACAAACATGCTTTCCTATACAAATATGGAATTAAATTCAGGATCCCAAATTTAATTCAACAAATGGCTATAACAGAAATAGTAAGCATCTTTAAGCCAATATGTTTGGAGGTTTTCATATCTACCAAAAACAAACCCGATAAGCCAATAAAATCATAAGTCTTGGGTGACAGGGGGTGCTTCATTTTTTAGATCTTATAGTATTGCTTTAATGTAAAGGGCACAACTCTTCCACATGCATTTGCTTATTGTTTGATTAAAATAAAATCGAAATTGCTAGTCATGTGGGTATAATTTCAAAAGAGCTTAACTTGGAAGAATACTTCAGCTCAGTTTTACTACAAAATATGTGAGTAGTTCAACAAAATGCAAGCCTAATTTCCGATGATGATAGGAATCTAATCAATCTGCCTCAGAGGGAAAAAAAAGACGATTTTTTCCAAGTGATCAAGTACGAATCAAGTAGGAGAACTCGGTGCAGTAATTACGTTTGACAGACTCTGAAATTAACCGAAAACATGGGGGAATGTC
The DNA here is from genome assembly GCA_000969725.1 of Ophiothrix spiculata. Lineage (NCBI taxonomy): Eukaryota > Metazoa > Echinodermata > Ophiuroidea > Amphilepidida > Ophiotrichidae > Ophiothrix > Ophiothrix spiculata. Next base: position 16,341 of record JXSR01S047717.1, read on the forward strand.
AGTGTAATAATAAAGAATTGAATGTAGTTAAGGGAAGATTGGATTGGATTGTCTGAGGAGTAGAATTTTGGTGAGTTATTTATATAAGAGGGAGTAAAGATATGAGTTAGAGTAAGCTGTGGTTAGTTATGCTCTTCATCAATCCTTGTAGAGAATTATGTGCCATTGTTGTACGAGGTAGAAAAGTGAGTTAGATCCTTACTAAGTTAACCAATCAATGTAGCAAGTGATAGTCTTACTTGTATAGGTCTACTTTATTCTTATAACTCAACACAATAATTGGGGTAACCTTTTTTCACTTTTCATCGTTAGAACTTGAATAAGAATATAGCTCGCCACAGAAATGTGCATTTCATCAGGGTAACTCACTTATTTAACTCTACTTTTCTTAACTCTCTCCTTTTGACTTGTCATCTGCCTGTCCCTCAGATTCTGTGTGCTTTAATGGTATTGCTCATTTGGTTCAACCTTTCATTTTTTGATATTGAGTGAAATAATCAGATACAATTCTATTAATTATCTTTGTATTTTCTTGTGCTCTTTGTACCTTGATGAAGTTTGACAATCGCAGAAATTGTATGAAAGCTAATGATGTACTTTGTTTTTCTTTTTCTGCACGTACAACCTGGGAATATAGTGCATTACATCTTATCTTTTATGATTTTGTCATCTATAGATAAGTCAAATTAAGAAGTATGGAATATTTTAGCTGAATAAAATACTGAATGTTAATGTTTATTATTGTTGTTAGTATTGCATTTCTTAATTTCAAAATGCAAAATGTTCTTTACAAGTTAAAAAGAATTGCTTTGAAATATACAGGCCTACTATCAAGAAATTTTGAACTTTTATCCCATTTTAAAACAAAGTTAATGTATGAACTGTTTGACTGATGTTGTATGTGGTTCTATGGTGAATTTTTGTCAACATTTGCTTATTTGAAAATGTGTTTCATATCAATAAACTTACAAATCAACCATTTTCCTTTCAGACTAGTCAGGGGATGTTTAAAGAAAGATGTTTGGTGGAAACGGAATGAAAATATTGACATGTTTTAAAATGTATCCCAGCTGCAGGATGTAGCAATGTTGTTTCTAATATTTTGATGGAAAGCAAAATTATTCCAAGTGTCAATCAATGTTCAAATTGTTGGAAAATAAAGTTACTTGTGTCTATATAGGATAGCACTGCTTACAGATGTAGGTTGTTAAAGGAATTTAAAAGTAGATTATGTAATTGGATAGCAAGTATCATAGTTTTATTAGGAATTCAAGGCAAAGGAGAGAGAAGAATTTTGTATACAACTCTGTTTTCAATTGTTGTAGATCTACAAATGTTCATAATATTAAGGATGGGCCGATCTACACTTGACCGGTAATTGCCGATCCCCGATCCTATTTTTCTATAATCAGTCTGATCCCGATCCCGATCCCGATCCCAATTTTATTCAAACACAAGAAAACATCGTTCGACCATCGAGTGACCAGTTGTAGTAAATCCAAATAAAAAAATCTGCAATAGCGCGATCTACAGTCAAGACCGTATATTGTAAATAAACAAACATTGTGACCTTCTTCCTGTTTTCCTGGGTTAAACAGCTTAATTTTACATCGTTTTTCTACTTCTTAGAATGATGAAAATTTTGATTTGGATAAAATTTGTAGTGGCCAGGACTTTCGGGATAACTAAAGGTAGATAACATTTGGTTAAAACGAGGCAGAGTTTATGCTTGCATTTTAATTTATGGATACTTACACACTAACTTCAAGTAATAATGGATCGGTTGTTGAATCGGCAGAGTTCCTGTGATTTTGGCGATCCCGAGCTCGCCATAGTCTGGTCGATTTGAGATTGGAGCCTATAGAATCGGTCCATCCTTGGTTCATATTTTAGCAATCAGTTGCAAAGCAAGATTATTAAAGATACATAATCTGAAAATTTGGATTTGATATGATCTTCTGACCAATAGCATGAATACATTTATGAGTTCAAATCAGTGAGTTTATTGGTAAATCCAAGACGAAAAGCCAAGCCAGGAAAATTTTGATTTTGCTAGAGCTTTCTAGGGGTGTGATAAGTAGTATGGTATAAGGCTTAGCACGGTACAAAACTATTTGACCAGGGATTTGCATCAAACATCCATAAATTTTCTAAAATTGCCATACTCATAAGCTTACTACTCCAGTTTGCATACAGTATACTGGTCCAGTGTGATTGACAGTTTTCAAATGAAGTAGCCTCTATCTGCTGATAAGCCATTATTTGATGATAAACATGGTAATCATCTTACAATAAATGAGGGTGCTATTATCACCCACTTAGTAGCCTGATTATCTGCAGACATAGTCTGCCTGATAAGAGGTGTCAGGACACTCTCAATTGGATAATTGTCAGTGCTATGAGTATGTGCGGTGATTTTGGACATGTAGAGCTATATGATGGGTTTTGGTAAAGGTACTTGTCGGCTTTTCCTGGAGAGTATCCATAGACATAGAGGACTGATACCAGACTGCCTGCACCACCAAGTACAGTGCCCTCTATCAGCCATGGAGCTCAGGTTGAGAGTATTTGGGCCTGCTTGAGTCCCACCCGGATCAACCGCGAGTATGTAAATTTGGCTTTGCATAAATTAAAACAGGAAATACTAATTTAAGTGAGTGGTACCTACTGGAATAGAAAAGCGCCCTCTATATCTTTGAGAGCATCACATGATTGCTGAGAGTAAATTACCTTTTGAGTAAAATGCCCAATCAAGTAGAGTATCGACAGTTTAAGTTAGGCATTTTTCACACATAATAACTTGATTTAGACATTTAACTTCATAACTGTTCAGAAACAAAACATTTGTGACAAGTTTGTAGAAATGGAGCCAACAAAAAACACCATAGAGTGTCGCATGTAGTCTGCTTTTTTATCCTATTACCTAGCACTACAATCGGGCTCGCCTGTTTGGTTTACTGACAAGAGAGGTGTGGCTCGGCTTGAATGTCAAGTGCTTTAAAAGGTCAGTGAATTTACCATAGGCGAGGGTCACAGGTGCTTTTAGGCACAAATTTCTCTCAATCAACCCTTTTTATTGATCATTTTGACATAAATGCACAAATTTTGCACTCTTTGCGCATATTTCACTATGAAATATCAATATTTTAGCCCCAAATAGGACTTTTTTAGCCCAAATAACCAAATTTGTCCAGAAAATTTTGCGTGCCACTTGCTCATTCAATTTTTGGTCTGAAAATATTTGGGCTGGGCTGACTGTTGACAACCGGAATAGATTTCTCCTACTGAAATAACAGTGGAATTCAAAAAGCACTTATAAATGCTGAGCCAAACAAACTTTATCAAGTAGAACGAACACAAGAGGGATCATTGCATCAAAACAAAATGACTTATTAGTTACATCCCTCGGCAAAGATACTTGAATGCTGCCCTCTGTTGACATATCATCATCTCTTCAGCAGCTTCATCACCTGCCAATAAAGAGTAACAAGTGAAGTGTACACAACGCAGTCGTGTAATGTAATCCATGCAATATGATTTCAACATAGCAATATTTATCATATCTTGCAATTTGATACTTTTGATCTGACACGTTGTATACCCTACGGCAAACAGAGATGCGTTTAGATGACTCTTTTTGGTTTAAAACTTGTTATAGCGTATCAAAAATTATTATGACTTGATTGGTGAAGTCATTTAAGTTAAATGGGTTTAGGTAAAAGGTATTATTAAATGGAATTTGAGAATCTGGATCAATAATTCTGGAGTTTTACATGATTTATGAAAAGGAGAATTATGGGGAATTGGATTGTGACTTATGCGATGAAAACATAAAATAACTAGATCAGAATTTTCTGAAGAAATACTAAAGACTTCTGTAAAAACTCATATATCAAAACCACGGGTTGCAATTCTATTTTAACTTGTTTGTGTTCAGTTTTACAATCAGTTAAATCACAATTTGGAGATTTAATTCCTCCAGTAAACCAACAATTACAATTTGTTTGATATGTTTGGATTTCTAAATTTCAAGAGGGTGTATGCTTAGTATCATGATTATCATGATTTGTTGCTACGGGATTTCTTTTTCACACAACGCTCTATTTGGATGGAAAGCTGCTCAGAGCACCACAGGGTATTTACTTATGATAGCTGGGTTATTCTTTTTGCAAAAAATGATGATGGTGCTATATACCTCTGTGTATCAGGCGATTATATAGGTCGAGTTCCGATTTTCTTCACTTTTTTTTAAACAGATTTTAATAGTTACGCTGGAAATTAATTCTGTCCAATCATTTACACGTAAGATACTGGTATATCCAGCAGCCAAGACCACCTTTTTGTCTCCTTTTCCACTCCCCAGTCCCCCATTGCAAGTTTAATTCAGCTTATTTTGTGTAATTCAACTCATGGTCATTTTGTTTGAGGAAAATTAGTTATAAGATCTTAATTTCGAAAAAAAAAAAGTAAGTTCCCCAGATCCTATTTTTAAGTAAAAATCTGTTCCGAAAACCTATTAGGCACATGCCTGCAGACAATATTTGAGTAACTCCTTCCCCCTCCTCTCTCTCGTACTCTGAGATTCTATCCATTTTTACCTCTCCCAATAATGCTTCAAGCCCAACTGAGAAAACGCCTCGGACACGTTTCATTGATGTATATGCCACGGAACAGTAATCACAAAATCTCAAAATATTTCTTATTAGAATATAATCTTTGAAATTAAATAGTATGGCAGATTACTGAATATCACGTATGTGCTTACGTTAGAGAAGGTATTTTGTTGTTCCCATCATGCATTGCTTCCTATGGAAATTTTTGTACTATACAGGAAAGTATGCAAGTACTTCTAGTGATAAAACATACCCAAAATGCAAGATTACAACAAGTAACTTTGATTTAGGAACATTTCATCACCACCTACTAACATAATTTTTCATACAAACAATCTCATTGGAAGCAATGCGTGATGGGAAGTTTATAATATCTTCTTTTGGCTTACATGGTAGGATCAGATGAGATGAGAAAAACTCTACGACATAGTTTGATTAAAAATTAATTGAACAGTTGCAGCCGACTAGCCTCGTCATATCTTTTTCCAATTATAATTTAATGTGAAAAACATTTTGGTAATGGCAGTGAGCACGGGTAATCAACATTCATTGAGACGCTTGTTTTTCATTCTGATTTCGGTTTCCGATGTAAAATAGACGATTTATTTGACTGTCACGAATCATAAATCACTGTTATGTGTTCTGTAGGTTAGGTTATTAAATACATTTAATCACAATTAGGGAAATCATTGAATCATTCAGTTTTGTAAAATATTTGAAGATGAGGTATATGTGTTGGATTGCAATAAAGACAGGTAGAGCTGGTAAGGTAAAACAAAATGGGGAAAAAAAAAACTTTGTCCCAGGTTCCTGTGTGCATAGTGTTAAGAAATCACATTCTAACCCTAACCTCCTACCTTTCGTTCTAAACCTATCTCCTCGGAAATAATGGTAACAAAGATTAGTGGTGGTTTCCACAGGGCTCGAACCCAGGACCTCTTGCATCCCAATCTCATGTCCATCTATACAAAGCCAACTGGCGGGCACTGCCTAAGCAGCGACTTGGTCCCCATATAGGACCCCCGTAGACGACATATTCGGACTTTCGGTGATTTTGTTGATTTGTTCAAGTAACCTTTGGGAGCTTTAGGGTTAATGCATTTTCAAAAGATGTTTTGTTTTTTAATATTTTTTTACATCCCAAAAAGTTAGCTAAAAATTCAATTTAAAAAAATGTCCACAATGCGCAAAGCTTGTTCAGGTTTTAAAAAAAACACCTCTTTATCTCATCCCATTATGGATTTCGAAGGATGGACCTCTTGTATCCCGACCAATGTAAAATAATACAAAGCCATCAAGTAGATGCGGCCTGGCAGGGGCTCGACTGTAAATTTTTAAAATAAAATGAAATTTTTGTTGCAAAACAAAAATAAACAAAATAGTGAAATGATATGGCCTTAGAGTATGATTTATATTGGCTTTCAACTTCGAGTAATAATAAATAGCTGTAAGTTTATGTTCACTGGACGGTGAAGAAACGCCATATGGTAAAACTATTTTTTGCTGTAAATAGTAATGGGACACCAACTAATGGGACACCAAGTTGTCATCAGTTTTACAGAAAAAAGTGTTTTCAATATTTAAAAAGAAAAAAGAAAAGATATTCACATAAGATAATTATCATCATCATGCTTAATTTTTTAAGCCAAATGTTTGGAAAAAGTTTGAATGACAAATAAAGGGGTGACAAAACCAGAGACATTTGTTTTGTAATAATACCAAAAGAGGTGCCCATCTCCCCTGGGTTCCATACAACCAGCTTTCATTAAAGGTGTTTCAATATCTTGATAATTGTATTTGCAAATTTTTATTAGATTTTAATGAGAGATGGCTCTACTGCTTGCTTCATTCAACATCATTTTGTTTTAATTGTGTATTTTAATTTAAACGGAATTAGCATGATTTCAGCAATTAGATAGAAATAAATAAGCCTATGTGTGAATTTATTGCTTGTATGTATAAGAGATGTATACGAGGGGGGTATCAAAAAGTTTTAAAGATCACCAAGAAGAAATACAGCCAAGCAGATGATTTTATTATGTGACCCTTAAGTAATCTTCTCCCACTTCAAATCTACTGTCCCGAGACCGGCATTGTAGGGGTCCTCTTTTAGCCAAAAAAATCCATAATGCTAAAAATTAACATTTTCAGGTCGGCCGTGCTTTTATTACGTCATTATGACGTTATTTTAACCGATTTCCATAATTTTAGTATCAATGGAAAGATGAGATTCTAACCTATAATATGGTACCAAATATCTAAAATTTGGGCGCGTCATCATAGAATAACTGGGCTGCAAACCTTATTACGTCACGTATCTTTGACTTCTCTATCTGATGAGCAGAGACAGGTTGTTGACATCTGTCGAATGCCATTGAAATCATTTTTGCACCATAATGAACACAAGGACAAGTGACCATCCTGACAAAAGTTAATCGATATAGCTCTTTTCCTTCTTGGTGATCTTTAAAACTTTTTGATACCCCCTCGTATACTTGATGATAATTTTAATTCAGTTCAAATTTTGATAAGTCGCTGTTATAGTGTGTTGTACCTGCCTTTTTTTTCAATGCTTTACCATGGTTGGATTAAACATGAACGTGAGAAGCTTTTGGTTGAGTCTATGGGATGACGATTCTTAGAAAAATATAAGGTGCTTCATATAAATTTTTCCAAACTTTTTGAGCAAAATACTCTTATAAAGTAAGTTTGGGTAAATATCATTTTGATAAAATATGGAATAGCTGTTCCCTCAGAATCTGATATGCCATTTAAATATGGTGCAATATTACATAACATTAAAATCGTTGCCACTTTTAATCTGGATTCAACGCTAGGCAAAAGTTGTTCAACATATGAATCAGTGTCTGACCAATCTACCAAAGATAGAAATCGACTGATTCCAACTTTAGTTAGTTTCAAATCAGCCGATTGAGATTCCGATTCTGTAGGTGTATATTACAACGGACAATAAATTGACAACATTAACGCAATATCAGTGAATCCATCAATCATTTACGTATCATGTGGTTGTGATGGTTAATTCTATGCGAAAATTTGTAATGTTTACAGTATTATGATGTTGCCTGTTAGTTCTGGTGAGTCTTGTCACTTCTAAAAGATGCAATTAACTTGATTTTTTGCACTTTTCCATAGAATTTGTTGAATCGGTTCATGAGATCTGCAGAATATAGATTTGTTCGTAATTCCGATTCAGATCCAATACGGTTAAGGTTAAAATCAGTCTGATTCCGATCCATCCGATCAGGTCGGTCAGATACTTATATGAATGGCCAGTACTGTTTACAGCCCAGATGATACACTCAGCCATTTTCTGTCGAAACGGATATTAGAATAGAATATTCAAACTTGAAATATTGCTCATATGATTCATAAAACCTTTTTAGTGAAGCAATTAGCGACCATTTTATAATCAATTTTCATATATATGATATTGTTTATCAAAAAATCCATAATATGACTCTTGGTATGCCATCTGTTGCAGTTCCATGGAAAATGTACAATGGTAGGGAGAGTTGCCATGGTTACGGGTGGCTCGTGACTGAGGGTGTCATCTTGTCATTAGTGGTAGAGACTGAAAATGGAGGTTTGTATTGGGTGATGAAGTGGTGGAGAAGTGCATTTGAGTAAGAAAAGTGGTATTTGATAGCAAAAGATAAGGGTCATGGGCAGGCCTGGTCATGGGGATATGGGGGAGGGAGCTATAAAGAGGAAAGGGGACTTGGATGAAAAGATTTATTGAAAGCATAGATTTAGAAAAGAGATACCGGACTTGCAACCATTTTAATTCTAGCATTGGAATCAATTTTAACCCCAACTCCCAAATGCTTAAAAACTATCTAAGTCCGAATGCATCACACAAAAATTTCCTGTTTCCCCTGGGATTTGAACCCCGACCTCTGGCATCCCGATCCCATGTCCAACTATGGCAAGCCACCGAGTATGACCTGCCATGTCAGCCATTTTGTGCCCATCTGTATCCCCCGTCTGTGACGTAATTGGACGGGCGAATTTCTTGATTTTTGCTTGTTGGATTTTGTTGGACTATGACGTGTTAGGGTTATGGTATACAGGTTTTTGCTGATGTTGAGCCTTTTGCTGTTGTCCGCTGTATTGAAAACATCCATATACGCTTTGAGTGTGGGTTGGCGTATCATTGTGGAAAGTATTATTTGCATGATTTGTCTCTCCATGCGCTACTAAAATACTGCATTTAGAGTTTAATTTGGCGGGAACCAAGTATAACCAATTACTCTCAATTTGAGCTCCTTGTAAAGAAGTTGAATTGATGTTTATACTGGTAGATTTTGAAGTTCGGTGGCATTAATCACACATTGTCACTTCTTGTAAACAGGGATTTCTGTCAAATCTAATTCACCAACATATTCATACAATTAGTCTTATCTTTTTCCAATAAAATAAGTAGAATCCAGCCATCTTTAAGCTCCCCTCTGGACAAACCAATATAATTTCACATCGGATCATAACCCGCCACCGTCCTTTAGGGCTGAAGATAATTGACTGTACGAAGCATGCTTTGCAGAAATGTAATAATTATAGAAAAGCAATGATGAGGGTTAGAAAAATGGGAAAAGATGCGCTATTGTGTCATTGACTGTGTCAATATGTCTAGTTATTGCTAATGGATTTTCACCAGAGGTCGGCAGATAATGACGACTTGTTTTAATATCGTAATATCCAAAAATGAAATGAGATTATGAATATTTGATGGCGATATAAGCTGATGTATGCAAAGGAATCCTGGCTGCCTGGTTGTTATTTAATTGATAGTGGCATGGTTAAGCCATGTAAGGGATGGACTTGTTTGTAGGAAAAGTTGGTTGCTAACTGGATTTTTTGTAGACTTGAATATTAACTGGATTTTTTTTGTCGACTTGAACATTTCATGAAAGGCTGAAGTGTAGCTGGTTTTATTTGAAATCAATTTTAAGAGAATTGAAAGAGTATTATTGTTTTTTTTTTAATGTTTTTTACCATTTTGTTAATGTTATTGTCATTGTAGATAATTTCTTTACTTTTTGCTTTTAGAATCTCTGTTGACACTTAGTAAAGCCAAAGTACTTTGGTAAAGCCAAATATCCTGTAACAACAAATACAAGTTGTCAACAGAGGGCAGCATAACACTGCAACTGATAGTATTAAAGTTTGTCAACATTTTGGATTTGATAAAACTACTTGAAATAGATAACCTGTTATCATGAGTATCTTGAGTTGCAACTGAAACAACTTGTTTGTGTATAAATGTGTATAAAATCCGGTTATCAATATTCAATGTAAGACTTTGAAGAAACATTTTATGTTATTTAATTTATTGTATCGATATTAACAGAAGAAAGTGGTACAGTGTGATAAACATAACAAACATCAGGTATATGTATTTTTTCAACAAATCTCTCTTTTCCTTGTTTGTACTTTACCCAATGATCAAGTCATTTAATAAAGCACATTGTGATAATTTAGCATGCACATGTTTATGGTTTCATATAAATAATTTCAAAGAATTTTTTAAGTTCCTGTTTAGCCAGTGTGACTTGAACCCAGGTATCAAATCAAAATTGAGAACATTCTATGATGCCAAGAAGATTTTTCAAGACTTATAAGAACAGATGAAACGTGCTTGTAAAAGTTCTTCTCTTCAAAATAACATATACAACTTTGTTGCATTGAAGTTGTTTGATTTTAGCCTCATCTTAACCATTGTTTTTTTGTTTGTTTTTATTTGGGAATTGCCAGCTTACAACAAAAAAATTACAAAAGTCACAAGATGAAACAGTATAATATCAAAGCTGACACACCAGAATGACCCATAAGCCTAACAATTGGAGCAAGCTTATTTTCAATGGGGTCCCAACCATGATCAAGATAATTTGGTTATTGTCAAAATTTTGTATGGTCCCCTTCCCTCCCCCCCCCCTGTCTCTCCTGAACCCCTCCCTTCCTCATCTTTGTCCTACTCTCAGAAGCTCCGCCACCACACCACCCGCTACACACAAGAAAAACAAAATAAATCAGTTCTTTCTAGTGATATTGTTGGATGGTATCGTTTTCTGCAGCTACTCGCTTCACATGAGACTCTAAACAACCTCATACCTTAGGCCAAAAAAAATAAATTGTTATGTTGCCCTCAGCGACCGACCCTATTCAAAAATTTTTAAAAAAATATTAGGGTCGGGAAAGCACCCAATTTTGCTCAGATTGGGTGTTTTTTGAGAAAATATTTTGAAAATAGTGGAAAATGCACCCAAATTTGGTACTTTAGGTGCTTTTTAAAAAAATTATTTAAAAAAAATTATTTTCCGACCGACCGACTCAATTTTTCACAAACCCCCACTTGAGGGAAACACAACAATTATTTTTTTTTGGCCTTACAGATTGCGTACTTAGCATATGGCCTGCAGAAAAATGCAAATCTTTGGATTGGATATATATCTGCTCATCTTGATCCAGTGATATTGCCGACTCTAGTTGACAGCCTAGCTGGAATTGAAGCATTAGAAATTCTAGAATTCAGGTTTTTCTAGTACTCTCTAAATGTAAACGAGTGAAAATTTTACTCCCCAAAAGAGTGAAACTCTTGTAAACCACTCAAAAAGGAGTGGTTTTGTATGTTAAACAGCAAATTTCCACTCATAAAGCTGAAAATCACTCCAAAAAAAAAAATGAATTTCCACTCGTTTGAGGAGTTAACGAAGGACAACTCGAAAAAAGAATTGTCCTGCGTTTAACTCAAACGAGTGGAAATTTACTCTTTTTAAGAGTGATTTTCACTATTAATGAGTGGAAGTTTGGTGTTTAACATGCAAAACCACTCCTTTTTGAGTGGTTTACAAGAGTTTCACTCTTTTAGGGAGTGAAATGTGAAATATTCACTCGTTTACATTTAGAGAGTATGCAAAGGGTCAGAAACCTGGGGGCCCAGTTTTGGTGGTAGTGTATGGGCCCAAACTCCAAACCCGTTTGTCTAGGGAAGTGAAGATTTACTTTGAAAAGAGGGTCTAGAGAACTGAAGTGACCCTGAAATTAAATCTTGAGAGGGTTTTTTTTGATGAATTTGAGCTGCTGAAAAAAAAAATCAAAAATTTTACTTGAAATGGTGTTCTTAAAGGTGCGTTTACACTGTGACTTAGGGTAACGAAGGAGGGTAACGAACTTGCAACTAAGAAGTTGTAACTGAAAACGACTGATGGTAACCATAGTGTGTGTTGCTAGCGGATTGTGTGAGCGTTAACTGACTTTAACTAACGATGACGGGCGTAAAATTCAAAACTACAATTTGCAGGTCTACGTTGCTTGTCGTTTCCCCCAAATCGTCACAGTGTAAATGCACCTTTTTTTAAAGAACTAAACTGTCAAAAAAGGCTTCTGAGCTTCTGAAAAGAGGTCATGTGGGTCGCACATACTGTATCACTTTTCTATATCATTGCCTCCCCCAGGGTCAGATGTTCCTTTTAGTTCATGAGCATCACTGAAGTGTTTTTATAAGCTCAAGATAACACCCCAGGCACTATGAAAATATACTTTACTCATTTTCAATATTTATTATTCAGGGTCTCCTTTGCTTTATGAGAGTTTTTTTAAGTCTTTTTATATTTCAAACAATTTATAAGAATATTCCCATGTACATGTTATTTTTATTTTCTGAAAGCTTGTTAACATTTTCAATATTCTATGAAAAAATTTCATCCAATCATTTTGTTATTTCCTTACCACTTCAAGCAATATATAAGTTTCTTTTTTTCATCAAATAATTAATTTTTTCTTAAAGGTTTTTAACATTTCAAACCCAAATATTTTCATTACAACATTTGGTTGTTTTCAGGAAGCTTTTCAATATTTCAAATAATTTATATATCGTAAAAAACATTTTAATGTTTTCTGAAAACTTTTTTTCATATTCAAATGTAAGTATTTTCATCAAAATATTAAATGTTTTCATGATTATTTAACATTCCAAACATTTCAAATAAGAAGTAAAGAAAAATAACACACCTCTTTAGAATTATCCAAATTAGGTGTGATATTCTTATATTTGCACAGTAAAAACTTTCCATGGATTGTGGAGGAGAAACCAATGCACACCATTAGATTTCCAGGGGGGAGCAGGAAGTTGGGTTCGGGGTGATTTTTCTGTGCCCTATTCGGGATCATTTTTTCCCTGGAAATTACTGTTTTTCTGCCTATTTCATGTTCAGGGGTGGGGGGG
>JXSR01S047749.1:0-10810 GCA_000969725.1 Ophiothrix spiculata
GATACAAGTGAAGAACATGAACGGATCTGAAGAGGCAACGAGTTCCACAAAGGGGGGGCAGATACAGAAAAAGCCCTGTTTCCCCATGAACGCAATGTTTTTTGCTCAGACAAGAGATGTTTATCGGCTGAACGTAAACCAGAACGTGCGGGAGTGTATGGCACAAGAAGTTCGGTGATATATGACGGAGCTTGTCCATTTACGGCACGGTATGTGAGGAAAAGTATCTTAAACTCAACTCGACAGTGAACCGGCAGCCAGTGTAAATCAAACAAAATGGGAGTTATGTGGGCAGAAGGATTAGTGCGTGTGATCAGACAAGCGGCCATATTTGGTTTCAGTTGCAAGCGATGATTCTGTTCTTTTGGGATATTATAAAGAAGTGCATTTCCCATGTCCAATCGGGAGGTGATAAAGGCATGAACCAGTTGCTCAGTGGCCTGTGGAGTGAGATATTTGCGAATTCGTCCCAGATTCCTTATTTGAAAAGATGCAGATTTGACAATAGAAGAAAAATGTGAAGTTAGAGTCATTGAGTCGGGAAAAAATGATTTTGCACTATCTTTGCCAAAATTCAGATTTTTCCAATTTTCGACCTTTATGACGGCATAATTACGTAACGCCTTGGCCGATTTTTGTAACCTTGGTATCGTTGGATAGGGGAGGACTATACCTATCTACCTAAACCAAGTCAATGGGGGTTCCGTGCTAACAGCCCCATATCTGGTTAGACATGTTACGAAAAATGGCTTGGTTAGACGAGGGTTAAAACCAGGGTTCCAGTGGGAATAGAACCGTGGTCCATTGTGTGCCAAACCAGTGTGTCAACTGCTAAGCCACAGAAGTTCCCAATCTATAGTACTTCGATATATAGGTCTTGATATGGTGACCGGTTGGTTGCTGAGACATCAGGATCTTGATAACCGCTATTGTGTAGAGCTCTCTCATAACCATCGTTATCATATTGTGTCCCATCATTGTTAGACTCGTGTGCAATTGACGTATCATCATAAGGATCTTGATAACCACTGTTGTCTAAAGCTCTCTCATAACCATCGTAATAATCTTCTGTCACGTCAATGTTCGACTCATGTCCTCCTGACTTACCATCTGTTGGAATAGGTCTCTTATTTGAAAGTGGTAAACTTGTTGAATGATTCGGCGTTGTATTGCCGTTTTTCCTGTAAAAAACAAAAGACAGACGAGTCCATTAAGATCATATCTTATAAAATATTATAAATAAAGTGTTTTCCCAAAACTCACTTTTACTGCATTGGTCGAAATAAAACCAAGCTCATACGTACTGTTATGTAAACCTGAATTATTCCATTGTATAATACTTTATTCCAATGTTTAAGCCAAATAAATAAATACATTAATAAAATAAATCAATTTGTCATTATCTGACATTATGATATTTTGCAGTTTTATGTTGATTTCCAATTCTCTAAAAACAGGCAATTGTTGTATGAAGCAATCAGATGATAGATGATTGGAATTTCCATAATTATATCATTAATTATATCATCTTTACGTACCGATTACTTGGGAATTCCAGTGTTTGTATTTAACTTACATTGCAACTACCTGTGGGAAATTCCCAGACCGGTGTGCTAAAAATATGTACATTACACAATTAGGGAAATTCGGTGGTAAAACTTTGGCCTGGGCCGGATGATTTTTGAGCAGAAGTGATATCGACTTTGTTGTTGGAGGAGTCGCTTGAGAGCTACTTGAGCAGTGTTTGATTTTGATTTTGTTGGATGATATGCAGATGAATGGAGATTAGACTTAACGATACTTTGGGTGGAGATTGGAGTTGGCGATACTTTGGAGAATTAATTTGGATTTGTCTATATATTTAAGAATTAACAACGTCCCGTGTGTCTTATATTTGTCTAAGAGGATAATTTACATTCCAGTTATAATACGTCAAAAGTCAAAATGAGTATTGCTGTCACTGCTGGACTATTGTGTTCAAATCGCTGTTTTTCATGAGAAACGATTTGGATAAATACTTTTACGTCCTTGATTCTGGGACTTGTTTTACCTCAAGTTTATAATTAAATCCAAGATCTGTGTGCTCAAGAGACTAAGCAAGTTCGAACTATAACTCTGATTTTATATCTTGGAAATATATTCTATGATCGCGCGGATAACGCAGCGTTTCATGTACGAATAAAAGTAGCATTTAAGACCAAATTAATTGATATTAAGAACCAAAAGTTTGCATTAAATTGTTTTGAAAGTTCATATTAACAGTGTATAAATCTGTGTTATTTAAGAACCCATAAGGTGATTTGGCCTCGGTTATTTTAAATCCTTGACCATAACATATTAACTTTGCTTATTCTCTCTCTCTCTCTCTCAAAAAAATTGCCATTTCTTAAGCACGATGTTTACCCAAAAGTTACTTAGTTTTTCCCAAAAGTTACTTAGTTTTTCCCAAAAGTTACTTAGTCCCAAGCAACGAGTTTTGACAACTCACTATTCAACAATAGGATTATGCAAATCCCGTCCAATATGATATTGACACATAAATATGTGTTAATATCATATTAATCGTATATATTGTTAAAATAGTTTATGTATTTTGGCTTCACTAGTTCGTGTTATGCATCTTGTACAGTTTCTTTTAGTGGTGCATCATAGCTAACCTATTGTTCATTTGTGATATAAGCATACAATCTGGCACAGATGTAGAAAAAAGGTTATATTAACATATCTTGATCAGAGCCATCTCAATTTTTGCCCCTGTCGGCCATTTTCCAAGATGGCCGCCGAAGTGCAATGTATTAATCAGGTAGAAACATGATATTCAAAATTATTATTGGGAAATGACTGTAGCTATGACAAGTGCATCTGACTCCAAATTATGTTGTTTGCATATTTCAAATTTTGCATTAAAATTGTTCAAACAGCTGTTTAAATGCCTGATATCATATATAATAAACATAAAAGGGCTAAAACAAGATAATTTCCAAAAAGGTTGCCAATATGTGAAGAAATTGGTAAGATACACTTTAAAACAGTATCTAAAACACCACATGTTCAAAAATAATTGACGGGAAATGGCTAGGTAGGTAACTTCTTTCCAAACAAGGGTGTAAGCATGTTTCAAATCCACTATCGGGCCTGTACTGAGATCCA
This sequence comes from Ophiothrix spiculata, assembly GCA_000969725.1. Classification (NCBI taxonomy): domain Eukaryota; kingdom Metazoa; phylum Echinodermata; class Ophiuroidea; order Amphilepidida; family Ophiotrichidae; genus Ophiothrix; species Ophiothrix spiculata. Next base: position 3,151 of record JXSR01S047749.1, read on the forward strand.
AAAATGGTTGGCAAAATGTGTCGCTTGCTATAATTTACCAAATGGCTAAATCATATTAAGTCCAGAACCGCAGATTTTAAGCAAAACGCAAAGACAAAATTTTACCTCACTCAGATTAAATAATCATTGTAGAAATTACATAAATGTTTACATATATATTTCGCAAAATTTTAATCATTTTGGATTTCAGGATGTTTTCACAACATTTCTACATCTATGTACAACATTGTTTTGAATTATGATCTACTTGGATGAGCTTATGAGCCTTTTCAAATTTGTGTCTCAAATTCATGAATATTCATGAGCATCGTCGAAACGATTTCTGTGCATAACAAATAATAAACTAAGCCACTTTTCTCGCACTTGAATGTTGGCTGAATGTCATTTCTAATCACGACATACTGCCAAAACAAACTAAACTTGATAAGTGAGGTGGTAAAGGTAAGGAGGTGGAAATGAACGGCCATGTGCTGAGGATAGAGGACAATAGCCACTGTCTGACTGCGCTTTCCTGGACACCTGAAGGCAAAAGGATTGTATAATGTATTATACATTATTTATATTGTGTTAAATATTACCATAAAGTATACAACCCACCTTTTAAAGCAGAAGCACAATACTGATATGACGACAACTGATAGGACAGTTACCACAACCACGCCACCAACGATACCAGTTATGATTACAGTATCCGTAGAATCATTTTCAGGATCTTGTTCCGAATTTGAGTCTAAATTTAAAACAGTAATTAAACCAATTTAGTACTCCGTCTGATGCTACACCATTTAGTTGAAATTAGGTGGACGTTTTATCCCATACCTCCAAAGTATGGAGGTGAAGAAATGTCGGATTTATAATTTTAAAAAAGTGATCTTTAATTTGATATGAAACAAGAACTGTCTTTAAAAATAGACATCACCTCCGGATGAAATAAAATAATGTAGTCTTTGATGTGAATTATATTTGTAGATATCTTTTTCCTTTAAGGAGATGGACGGGACAGAAAAGGAGAAATGTTGATAAAATACACTAGCTTAATATTTGGCTTGAAAAGGGTATTTTAATATTAATGTCAACGTTAAGGGCACCACCTAAAATGTTTTAATTTAATATCAGTCAAATAAGAACAATGAATTTGAATATCGCCCATTCCGAAAAATCGGGTGTCAATAGTATGTTTCACAAAAACCTTCCAGCGTCTTTGTCTCTTCAATATTGCGATTAATTACGCTTTTCAGTTAAGACTTGTCTTAAGTCTAGTCCAAGTGCCCAAATCGGCAACATTGTCCAAATGGACAATAATTTTCCTAATTAGGCAATCTGAAATCCAAAACAATCCCATAATGCACCGCTTCAACTGAAATAACTTGTGTTTTGTTGGTTCGTTTTAAGCTATTTATTAATCAAAATATGCCATGTGTTGAGTTTATTTGAATTATTGAATATGTGTTAATATACTTTTGAACTAAAACAACATGTTTTGAATTTTGAATTTAAATAGTAACCGCACGGTCAATTAGGAACTTCAAACAATGGAACACTTTTATACGTTTGTCAGTTTTTCTAATTCCTTTCACATTCAAAGAAAAAAGATTCAAATTTAAATTAAAAGATTGCATTGTCCATACTGAAATCAAAACTATTATTCAAAAGGAATTCTAGGGGACTTCCCATTATGAAAGCGCTCATGCACACAGACAAACTCTTATTGTCCCAGGGACTTGTATATGAAGAGCTGAATTGCAAAAACGAGACCTTTTTTCAAAAATGTGTTTTTGATAGATTCTAAGAGACCTTCAACTTGTGCATCATCCTTGCGCTAAAAATTGTTGAAAAAATCTTGCTATAGCTAAGTGGGTTGAAATCCCGAAAATGTTACTTTTATGCCCAAATGTCCGATGTACGTGAATGACATGTCAAATTACTCGTCATGAGCTGCACATTTCTGAAATATATGTACGATGTGCCATATATCATAACACCCCCTGGCACTGCCTAGAGGAATCATTACGGTAGCTGAGATCATGTAACTATATCTCGGCTTTTACAGCATCAAATTTGACCAAGTGTTTTGCATTTTATAGGGATTTTGCTTGCAAGGTAAAATGTAAAGGGCTTTGTACTTCACAGGGCTTTTAAAGATGGCGCCAGGAGGTAAAAAGAGTCATCTTTTGTTGAAAGAAAACTCCCAGTTAATATCTCTACAAAAACAATAGGATATATTCCTAGACTATTAAGGAAGATCCAAGAAGTGGATAAATATTTGATGGGCAAAGTCTAGGTAGGCAGGAGGGACAACAGTCAAGAACAAGAAGAGGACTGTAAGAAACAACCAAGGAGCAACTTGTCCGAAAAGTCAAGATTAGTTGGGAGAATATACAAAAAGACATGTTGAGGGAGCTAGTAGACGATTACTAGGCTAATTTGGTTCGACAAGTGCTAAAAACAATGTGGACAACAACTTCAAGTAATAGAACTTTTCAAGTTATGTAATTTTGACATGTATGTTCTGTTTTATGTAATAAAACTGAACATATTTACATAGGGTGTAATCAAATATGACACACGGTATACAGTTATAGAATAAAAATCTCTATTTTCGATACTTTGACATATTTTGAGTTTTGAGCCTAATTCTCAGTGCTAGAAGTTCCTATGTGCAATCTATTAATTTTCTACTAGAGGAAATCAATAAAAGATAATTTACCCTGTACAATAGGTTTAAAGAAGTTCACCTTGTAAAGTAGGTTTTAAAGTTTATAGCATGTAGATATTAATAATTAGGAAACAAATTAAATGAGGTTGCAGTAACTCACTCCCTACGTTTTCGGCCTACTCAACTCCACCTTAGGTGGCATAAAACATTTTGTTATTACAATAATAGCATAAGATGTACCATAAAAAACGTGAGGTTTTTCCTTATTTAGTGGTATATCTTAGTTTGGTATCTAATACCAAGCTCGTGTATCGTTTCCGTACTTAAAACAATATAATGTTTACTGACCAATTTCTGGTATAACGTTAATTTTGAAACTACAAGTCGCCGATCTTCCAACTGCATCAAATACCGTTGTTGTAACTACTGTTGTACTCCCAACATCAAAGTGACTGCCTGGGTCTTGCGCATATGTGATGGTGTACATCGGTGTTCCACCTGTTGCTACGGCCTGATAATGCACGGGGACACTGGTTTCACCTACAGGTGCCACGATATTTATTACCGACGGACTGCACGCAAGATTTAAAGGAGCTGTTAAAGGAAACGCGATAATTAATAAAAGAACAGTTAGATGTTAGTCACTGTTGTTTGAAAGGGAGATGTATTAATTTTTAAACCAAAATTCCATGTTTTACTTCACAGAAAGTTAGACAAATTATAGAAATATCTCGAATTAAGAACAATTAAAAAATTAAACCCATTTTTAAAATTTATTTCATTTTGGTTAAAATATGGTTGATTTTAAGCCTGTTTATTAGTATTTTGTTAATTCAGAAAAAAAAAATAATGGCGCTATACAATACATATTTCAAATTATCGATTGTACTTGAATATCGATTATGTTGCTTTAATTTATAAAGATTTTGACTAAAGGTGAAACAATACATTATTCTTGACGTCAAATAGGTATCTGCATGTCTAATTTCAGTAATAACTAACAGCTTATCCCTTCTACATCTTAACATTTAAGTAATTTTTCATGGCGCCTCTATGTAATTGTCTAACGTTACGTACTTTACCATACCCTTCATCTGGTGGTAAAAAAATTCAAATCGACCCACCCCTTCTTATGCTAATTAGCATAAATAAGCATTTTCGAGGGCGCCTCTTCAATTTTGTTTTGCCCATAAAATCGTAACCGAACATCTTTTTTTTTTCAAATTTTATGTATTTGTATTATACTGCAAATGTGAGCCAAATTGTATTGAAAAATTCCATTGGGAAGTGACTTTTCAAATTTTTTGAGGGAAAATTTTGATGTGACATTTGAAAATTTGTTTTGGCTGCCATTTTGAAACGGTTTGTCCGATTTTCATTTTTTTCTTTGTTTTAATTCATTTGAAGTACTTTACCTGTGACCAGAGTTTCAACGTAAAATTCCCTCATGAAAACGTGTTTTCAGGGTTGGGTCCATATATTTGACCACTAACGGGCATGTGGAGGACGTTGACCACTTAAGTGTTAAAATGTGTATAGATCTATGAATATCTAATTTGACATGAACAAATAAAATGTCCCCCATTTCTATTGCTTCAAACAAAAGTGTAGTCATTCCTCCTACCACAACAGTAATGAGTATTATTAAAGATAAAGCATCATATTTGCTCAATTGCATTGACTAATGATATTACCTTCCGAAAGTGGCAGATTTGATTTTGCTGATACTGTGGTCAGTTGAAATTTCGTCGTCTGCTCTGGATCTGAATGTATGGAGAAAATAAAATAATATCTCATTTCGTCTTGTGTAGTATCTGGAAAAAGAAACACTACTTGCTGAGCTCTGAATTCAAAAAAGAGCTGATGAGCTCCGAAGTGTTGGTAAATAAATGCCACAAAAATTACAAATTCTATGTTCATGCCCGCGGGGACCACTCGAATACCAAAGTGGTACTCATGCTCGTCAGAGCGCCTCAAAATTGGATGTATTAAGCGAAAAATACACCCCTAAATGGCGCAAGCTGATGTAAATAGCACCCCAAAATGCGTAAGGGTGTATGAATATAATATCTTTTTCTTACAAATTAGGTATTAAATGTATACAACTGAAGGGTTTTTTTTTCAATTATTTACATTGAGTCATGCTATTTTTTTTTTGTACATTTTATGCAAAACCTGTACTGCACGATACTCAATTGAGGGACATAAAGTGAAAAATAACCCTTAGTAGCGAGGTAGCTTAGCTTGAATTTACAATTCTAAATGGCGTAAATTGTGCTAAACACTACACCTTTTTCCAAAAGTGTAGACGCCACTGGTGGGTCAAAATCAGATCCTTTTACGCCATTTTTTATGATGAGCATGAGTACCAATTACCATCCATAGCATTCCCGGGGTTTCATGGCTCTCTTAACGCAATACAAATTACACATGGCATCAGAAGTAATCTAACGCTGGCAATAAGCGGAGCCATGCCCAAATATGCATCGGGTGTTACCAAATATGTCACAGCTAAATCACGTGGAATGAATTTATTCCTACAACCTAGGTCTCGTATCCATTGGCTTTACCTATATTGCGTGTGCCCTTGTCTCGTTTTCCATTGTTTGTAATTGTGTGGCGCAACACAAACAAGAAACTTCGTTCTGCTTAATGATCATGTCAGTGGCATGTGTACGGCAGATAATAATATTCTATTGGCCATGGCTATATGCAGGACCGATCAGCCGTACAGAGGCCACTAATATGATCACTAAGCAGTACGATGTTGAATGTCTGTGTTGCGCCGCACAGTTACCAGCAATGGAAAACGAGACAGGGGCACACGGAATATGGGTACACTATATAGATTGGTGTAACAGCCACTGGCCGAACAACTCTTAACCACCCCATGATCGGTGTAGGAGTAGATAGTCCAAGTAAAAAAAAACATAGGTCCACATGAATTCTTTCATTACGTGCTTTTAGCCCGTAGATGAATAATTCCGAACAAGAAAGCGTGATCCATAACCAGATTACTGCAAAAGTTAAAACTAATGGAATTAAAACAAAAAAGTATTGTATTAAGTGCTGTCAGGTGATGTGAGTGATCCAGTAACTTATGAGTTACGTAATCACTTCGATACTGAAAAGTGATTTCATCATTTCATTTTACACCTGATAAAATTCAAATGGAACAAAGACATGGGGTATTCTAGGCCGGTATTGGGTATTTCAGATGTGATTTATATAGGGGCAATCTGAGCGTCATGTTTGCAAATGGACTTAAGCTGTTGATCTCAATTGAGATGCTATCTTGCATCCAGTATCATATCTTTAACCCTCGTCTTCCTAAGGGGGTGTGGGGGTGGGGGCCCCTAACGGATGATCGCCGATTGCACCAAAACGCAAAACAAAGCGACCCCGAGCATTTGGGTAATTGTTTTTAAATCCTTTACGGTCATTTTGACGAAAACAAAAATCGGGGGTACCAGGTGGGGTGTTACGGTAGGCCGTCAAATTTATTAGCAAAAAAAAAAAAACCCGACGAAAATCGGACATTTCGAACTTTTATGGCAATTTTTTGAAAAAGTGGCCATGTTTGCCCAATAAATAACTTTGGGCGGTCCCAAGTTCAAAATCACAGGGGGTGGTAACCACCTCCCCCTCCCCCCTCCCTCAGGAAGACATGTTACAGTAAAAGGCGTAGGAAGACGAGGGTTAAGAACAACTAGTCATTTTATCATACTGAATTTATTTTCCCCATTTAAAAAGTAAACATACGGTTATTAACTTTGAAAGTTAACATTACATACTCAAATCAAAAACAAATAATGATATTACCAGCTGAAGGTAGAAGTGATTCTGATGATACTCTGGTTGTTGGTAATGTCATAACCGGACCTGGATCTGATTGTTTGGGGTGAAAATATAACACAAAGTTTAATAAAGTATATATTTCAACTTGTTTTTTGTCAATTCAGATTTAAGCAACAGCTCATTTTTGAAAGGTTATTTGATTTGACAGTTCATTTTTTTATCATAGGGCATACCATGTACTGCGGTCCATGTATATGTCTGAAAAATCGTTATTAATATTTTCTTTTCATATCAAAATCAAGAAAAACACTCACAATACCCGGTTTCTTTGTGTTCAATGCAAGTATGAAAATCAAGAAACTAAATCATGGAAAATGGGGTTTTCTTACATTTGTTTTCCTTGCTATATTTTTTAACGAGAAGAAGGAAAAAAGACACACTGTGTTCGTTTTTCGTTTTTATTAATAAAGTAAGAAAAGCGAACGAACAAAATCAACAAAAAAGAGGTTAATCCTAATACTTGTTTTCCTTGCAAAATTTAGAACAAGGATAAGGGAAAATGCTCACTGTGTTCCTTTTTCGTTTTTTCTTATGCAAGCGTGAAAAACGAACATACAAATTCTACATATTCAAACAAGAAAAAGAAAGATGCTTACAATTATCGGGTTTTTTTTTTTTCGTTTTCCTTTTGCAATCACGAATAGAGGCAAACATTATTTGAGGGAAATGAGATTAATACAAATATTTACAATCCGTGGTACAATTCTTAACAAGAAAACATAAACATGTTTACTGAGATCATTTATTTTAGTAGCACTTTGAAAAGCTGCAAAAAGAACGTAGTTGCAACTATTACCGTATTATATTTTTTGTTCTTTTTGCATTCTTCCGCCTTTTGCCCCTCGAGGTGAGTCTAGATATGATAATATGGCACGCTGTGACAGGTCAAACAAACAATATTGCCAAGATCACTTCCCTCTGTGACAAATTGAGTCCACTCTTATTGATATTGCCCCACTGTTTTTCTTGTTCAAAATGTCTTACGGGAAACAAATTGTTAAATTATTCTCATTTTACATGAACTTTTAATTCATGCATAGGGAAAAAGTAAAACAGATATTTGAGAGCATTTTTCTTGTTTAAAATGTACCGAGAAAGAAAATAGTGATCCTTGTTCGTAAATATGTATGTTCGTTTTTCATGTTT
>JXSR01S047757.1:16082-39509 GCA_000969725.1 Ophiothrix spiculata
CTAACGTAAAACTAGTCAATAACTAGTCAAGCGACTAGCCTAAACTAGTTCAGCTTGCTGGACTAACGTCAAGCTGGTCAACAGACTAACTTAAAACAAGTCATCCTTGTTAGTCCAGCAATACTGACTAACTTAAAGCTAGTCTAGATGGGTACCATCTGGAAAAGTTAGTCCAGCTGACCAGTTTAGGTTTTCAGTGAATAGTGCTTTAAAATGTTCTCCGATTTTCACAGGTTGCTCCAAAACTTTAAAGTTAAGAGTGAATGAAATCCTTTACGGTACAGTAAAGGAATTCATACACCGTGAATGCATTCATACACCATTATAAAGGAGCTATGACCTTTACCTGGTTAAGAAAAAAGTACTGCGCACCATCTTTTATAAGATACGGTATTGTTTAAAATCGGTGGTCTTTGTTTTGGGCCGAGGAACTTTTCCGAGGGGAACGTAGCTTCTGAAGAAAGGTACCAAGGCACAATAACAAATTATGCCTCAAGCATGTAAAGTAGTCCAGGTCTTGCAGAAATTTACACTCACGGCAATAGGGCGCCATATGGACACAGGAGCAGAAAATTGTTTTTACGAATCAATTTTAGGTTGAAACTCTTGTCATTAATGAAATACCCAAGAACCTACACAAAGAAACGATTTCGAAAAATTGACCACCAAGTGAAGTGTATTGTTAAGTTAGCGAATTACATGGAAAGGAGATGAACAATTATTTCACGTTTGTGCTATGATGGGCCCCTTTTTTATGTTAATGTCGAAATTTTGTGTACACACTTTTTTCGGAAACCGTCCTCCGGAGAAGTGAATAATTTAACAGGGCGGTGCACACTACTGACTGTTTTTTAAGTTATCTTACCGCACCCAATTAACAGTTATCTTTTTACTTCATAATCTATTTTTCTAAATTTATTCTTAGTAAAACCAACATGTGAACTGAATGACGAACTAGATCTCTGCAACGGCTATCCAAATTGTGAAGATCACTCTGATGAAAATGGTTGCAAGTGTAAGTGAGAGCAATATATAGTCTTATTAGCATATGCATGGACTGACATTTATCAATATATATGATATATAAACAATATAGAGTATAAGGTCCGTATGCACAAAACTGGCCTAAGTTAGTCCCAGACTAAGTGAAATTTGATTTCTTAAAAATAACACCTTTTTTAAGAATCTGTGATCATTTAAGTCCTTGCTTTAAGATTTATATTAAAATTTCTATAATTTGATCATTTTTCTGTTTTGGAACACTGGCTTACTTTTCCAGAAGAAAAACAAATTAGTTTAGTCCGAGACTAACTAACTTAGTCCCGGACTAAACCATGTTTTTGTTCTAAAAATAATTTCAATGATCAAAAATAGACCAATGAATCATAAAATTAAAGTATCAGTACAAATCTTTAACCAAAAACATGATTTATCACTTGATGTTTCCAAAAAATGTGTTATTTTTAAATAATCCAAATTTCACTTAGTTCGGGACTAACTTAGTCCAGTTTTGTGCATACGGACCTTAGAGTTCAGATAGAACTAGTACCGTTCCCCTGATCTCCCCTCCCGTGGACCCAACAACGAGCCCGGGCAGCGCACGAAAAGGATTTTAGTTTGACTAAGAGAGTACCAGACATGGTATACACTTAATTGAACAATATTGAGAGCCAGAAACAAGGGCTAGTTCTTATAGTATCGATAAGTTATATTCAATGTTACACTCATAAAGTACCTTGTTGGTGCAATTTAAAACGTTATAATTTTGGACAACTCAAAAAAGTGTGAAAATTGCCAAAACAAAATTCAGTAAGTTATCTAAACTTAAAAATGCTGAAAAAACTCACTAAGTTCAGTCAAGCTTGTTGACAGAACTAAAAACAGCTGGTCAACATTGGTTAAAGTCGTTACTTTCTGAGTAATTCAAGCTTCAGAATTCAAGTTTAGGGAACTTAACAAAAAAGTTTTGGTACAGCGATTTTTGGAACCCGACCTTTAAATTATTGTAACCCATCAATTTTGAGTCGGACTGACGAATATTTTCTTTCAGTGTACGGTTTATAATCTTCTAAAATAATTGTTTTGAGGGCTGTATCTATGGTTTATGATCTCTTTTAATAAAGATATTGAGAATTCGGAATTCGTGCTATCTATAATGGGTTACTATAAAAAAGAGGAGGTTACAAAAAAAAAAAAAAAAACACCCAACAACAACAACAACAACAACAAAACTATGAATTTGTATATAAAAAATATCGTTATGAATAAATTTATCATAAACATGTAAACGGGCATTCAAACACGACAACAGTTTGGAAGTATTATAAACGTACCCAAGAACATGATCCTTGTTATGTCCGAAGAACTACCACGAAAGGTCGGAATTGTTTTCATACAGTTTTACACCAAAAAACACGAATATACACGCATCTGTAGTGATTTCATTTTTTCATTGGATATTTTAAACATGTCATCGTCTTGGAAATTTTACAAAAGTAAACTTACAAGCCAGTACCAGTCATTGTCTTTTTGTTTGTTTGTTTCACAGATTCATGTACATACATCGAGAACATAAGAACCGAAGTGTGCGCAGAGGAACTCCCATACACTGACACATATTTCCCAAACCCTATATTCAAAACCAGACGAGATTCAAGGGATTTTAGAAGACGAGTAACAAGTTCTATGAGAGATTGTGATCCGCGGGCGCTGATGTTAATGTGCGGAATATTCATGCCAGAGTGTCCACGTGCTAGTAAGACTGGATTGGGTCGACTTCCTTGCCGTCATGTTTGTGACGAAATCGCGATATCGCCAAATTGTAGTCGAGTTTTTCGCGCTGAGAATTTTGATGTCAGGATGTATTGCAGAATGCTACCGGAAATACCAGTTCCAGAAAATCCAGACTTTTGTACCTACGTAGAATTTACAACAGGTTAGTTCTAACATGTAACATACTTATGGCTTATTCTCCGATAAAGTTTGCAACTTTGCCGGTTTTGTGTCGCTAATGTTCTTGTTACTTGTTTTAACGATGTTAAGCCTATTACAAATGATTTGAGTAGTTTAGTTAATACATAAGAGTCACAATAGTGACATGTGTGAAGCTTAACATATTAGCATGCCCGGAAAGTCATGAAAGTAGATAACGATAAATCTGAAAATGCAAAATCTTTGGTTGTCCCCATGTCGCCAGCCATACTGTTCCTGTTTCATGTGCCCCCGTTCCTAAAATATTCGAGCATATCAAACATAATGCACACTATTTAACAGCCCGTAATAAGTATTAATAATGAAATATAAGTTTAATTATATTAAGTATTTGATATAGTATAAGAGCTTTTTGAAAGCATGTCGCTAATACTGCAAACAGATACGTTATCATTTCTAAAATCGATAACAAAATGTGAAAATAAATTCGTTGATGAATGATTCCGCATTAGGATTATCAAGTAAACTTGAGTGTTGCATAACATATGTGTTCTACTTGAATTATAGTATATATTTACAGTAATGATTTACAAGGATATTAATATTTAAAAAATACACTTTATCGGAGATTGGGCCTTATGTTTTATACACGGCGCGACGAGGTCTGTTTCATACAATTTTCAATATCGTAAAACTTGCAAATAACAAATGAAACAAATGGTTACGACAACCCATATAATCTACAGTAAGGTACCCTTTAATGATCATAACGTATTAGTTTGTTGCTAAACACAAAGCAAAAATAACGTCATTTGTTTTCTATATGTGTAAACATTAACCGCTTATTGCTACAATGACTATCAAATTACAGAGGCCAAACCAGGGACCTGTCCTTCGATAGAAGGCGGCTTTGGAATTTGTGTTGAAGACTGTGAGAATGATATGGACTGCGAGGGCGAGCATAAGTGCTGCTCTAATGGGTGTGGACATACATGTATGATGCCAGTCAAGACAGGTAATCTTTGCTGATTGTCTTAAAAAAAAGTCAAAGCAGAACGGTTCTGGTACATGATGCTTAACCCTCTTCAACCCAGGGGGGGGGGGGGGGGTGTTCCCCCTAAGGTTTTATTTTCCCCGCTGCATAAAAACGCAAATGCAACCGACCCCAGGCATATGAGTAATCTCTTTTACATCCTTTGCGGTCATTTTGATGAAAAAATTAGGGGGTATCCTAAGGTTGGGTTAGGGTAGGCCGACAAAGTTGGGGTGGGGGGGGGGGGGGGGGGGGGGAGCCCCGGAAAACTTTAAGTCGCCATTTCGAAAAATGTATGCATGCTATGAAGTTGAAACTTGCAGGGCATGTTAGAATTATCATTTCCTTTCTTTATTAGCAAAAATCCCGACGAAAATCGGTCTGTTAGAACTTTTGTATGTATGATGCCGACCAAGACAGGTAAATCGGATGCCCATATTTTATTTCAAGAGGGAAACCAGTAAGGGTCGTTCTGATGTTTGGTATTTTTTTTTCAATCATTGCCGAACCAAAGCCAGGGGTTTGTCCATCAGCAGAAGGCGGCTTTGGACTTTGTGTTGAAGACTGTGAGAATGATACGGACTGTGAGGGCGAGCACAAATGTTGCTCTAATGGGTGTGGCCATACATGTATCATGCCAGTAAAGACAGGTAATTTTTACTGATTGTCTTAAAATGTTAAACCACAACCGTTCTGGTGCGTGATGTTAAATCTTTTTTTCTTTGAATTGTTGCAGAGCCCAAACCAGGCGTTTGTCCATCTACAGAGGGCGGCTTTGGATTTTGTGTTGAAGAGTGTGGGAATGATATGGACTGCCAGGGCGAGACTAAGTGCTGTTCTAATGGGTGTGGCCATACATGTATGATGCCTGGAATAGGTAATACAGCTCTACGTATTATTTTTAAAAGATATGTTTAATAACATCTTCTTCTTTTATCTTCAAACAGGGCCAAAACCAGGGGTTTGTTCATCTGTAGAAGGTGGCTTTTGAATTTGTGTTGAAAACTGTGAGAATAATATGGATTGCGAGGACGAGCACTTATGCAAAAAAAATCAGTCCAAAACAGTAATAGTCCTTGATGTTACAAACTCTTTTTCTTGTAATCTTTGCAGAACCCAAACCAGGCGTTTGCCCATCTACAGAGGGCGGCTTTGGATTTTGTGTCGAAGAGTGTTGGAATGATATGGACTGTGAGGGCGAGCACAAGTGTTGTTCTAATGGGTGTGGTCATACATGTATGATACCTGAAATAGGTAATACAGCTCTATGTATTATTGTTCAAAGATATACTGAAGAAAGTGTAAAAACAACCCGCATTGTAATGAATTTGATTCGATATGTTTAATAACATTTTCTCCTTTTATATTCACAGAACCCAAACCAGGGATATGTCCATCTACAGAAGGTAGTTTTGGAATATGTGTTGAAGAGTGTGAGAATGATATGGATTGCAAAGGCGAACACAAGTGCTGCTCTAATGGCTGTGGTCATACGTGTATGATGGCACTTAAGACAGGTAATAATGATTCCCAAACGCTACGTGAATTATGATTCGTAAATGTTTAAATTAGTGAGTTTTAAATCTAACACGGGTTCTCCTTTTACCACACTTCAGAGCCCAAACCAGCGGTTTGCCCGTCTGCAGAAGGTGGCTTTGGAATTTGTGTTGAAGAGTGTGATAATGATATGGACTGCGAGGGCGAGCATAAGTGCTGCTCTAATGGATGTGGCCATACATGTATGATGCCACTTAAGACAGGTAGTTTTGACTAGTTTCTGTCGTTTATATTAACATGTCAGGGTGGTTGTTATGCCTGGTATCTATATCGCTTGTCTTTTAATCATGCAATATAAATTAAACCTACCAAATCTTTTTCGTTTGCTGTAGATTATTGAACATCAAACTAAACGCAATTATTTAAGTATAAAGTAAAACAAACAAAGCGAAATGTGAAAAAAAAAGCCGATGACGACTTAAAACTTGAAGGATCCGATAACATTCTCATCTCCAAAGGTTCAACCGAAAGTATTGTATTTTTTGATGTCCATATTTTTCTGATCGTGATTCCAAAATGTCACCTTACAATTCTTTGAAACCTCACAAAATGCATTTCAGGTCAAAGGCATTCAGATAAAAGTAAATTAAACACCTGTCACAATCGGTTGACACCGGCTTTATAGGAAAAACAGTGTAGCTGAATGATCTTACAGAGGTAAAAGTTTATAAACACGTACAATAATATGAAATGTAATCGAAAATATTTTGCATAATACTAGATCTTGCCCAGATCCCTCTACCAACCTACCACTGATCTACCTACCCTCTGACCAACCCAATTTAGTGACTAAGCAGCGAGGCTGTGTCGAAGCAGCGCCATGCCGAGATTCATTCTGACTTACCAATTTTGACTGGTTTGGTGCTAACAAATAACTAGGCTCTGTGCAAGAGTTAGCATAACACAGGTTATGTCAGGTTATATATCATTGTTTTGATGATATTTGATTCTATTTCCAGTGTGTTATGATAACTCTGAATTTTCCTGCACAAGTGGAGAATGTATCCCAATTGACCACGTATGTGACGGCAAAGACCATTGCATCGATGGCAGGGATGAAATCAACTGTACCAAATGCACTCCGGGGAATTTCCTATGTCACAATGGCACCTGCATCCCTGACAACTTCCTATGTGATACCTTCAATGACTGTGGGGATAATAGTGATGAAGTCAATTGTCTCTGCGATCCAGAATTACATTTTCAGTGTCAAGATAAGTCTTGTCTTCTGAAAGAATTTGTGTGTAATGGGTGGGTTGATTGTTATGATGGAAGTGATGAGGAAGACAGATTGTGTGAAGAAATGCTTATGACCACAACAGACTTTGAGGCGAACAAAGAGCTAACAACTGTACCTACAGAATTAAAAGTTACTACATCAACTGCCAAGATTGATGATATCACTACAGAGGAGACTTCAGAAGTAAAGAATGACGATATAACTACAGATGGAACTTCATCAGTTGTGGACATTGAAGAAGTCACTACAGATGAGAATTCGTCAAATATCAACACTGATGAAATCACTACCGATGAGACTTTACCAATAAATATTGATGAAATTACTACTGGTGAAATTCTATCAGTTGTTAACACTGATAAAGTCACTACAGATGGGACATTACTAAATGCCAACACTGATGAAAGCACTACGGATGGAGCTTCATCAATGGTCAAGACTGGGAAAGTCACTAGAGATGAAACTTTGACAGTTGTCAAGACTGAGGAAACTACAACGGATGAGTCTAGTACTGATTAACAAACATACCGGAACGTGGTATATGTATGATATGTGTAAGGGAAACCCCGTCTGATAAAAACTTCCTGCTGTAAAACACGAAAGAGGCTGGCTCTTTGAAGATAAAAAAATGTTTTTAATCTCGCCCTTTCGGGTTCGTTTCCATGAAAGATCCTTGCGACGTAAGCCGACACTTTTAGAGGGTAAGGGATGTTTACCACTTACCCATAATGTAAGTCGCCACATTTTTTTCAAAAAAAACCTGACTTTCAATGTTATTGCGATACTTTAATTTTGGCAAAACCGCACTATATCAAATTGATCATTAAGGTCCGTATGCTTAAAGCAGGACTATCTTTAGTCCAGGACTTAGTGAAATTTGATTTCTTGAAAAATAACACATGATTTCGAATCTGTAATAATAATTTATTTATATCCTTGTATTGAGATCTATGCTGCAATTTCTAGAATTTGACAAATCGTTTGTTTTGGAACATTGTCATTTGTTTCAAAAGAGAAACAAAATGTATTTGTTCTAAAATAATTGCAATGTTTTAAAAACAAACAAATGAATCAAATAGTAAAATTGTCAGTGTAAATCTACAAACAAGAACATAAATTATCGTTATATTTCCCCTAGAATGTGCAAGTTTTAAAAATTTCAAATTTCACTTTGTCTGAGACTAAAGTTAGTCCTCCTTTGTGCATATGGACCTTATTGGCTAGTAAATTTGTTGATTGACGTAGACAAAATTGCAACACAAGATTTTTTGGTTGAAATTAACTGTTGATGAACTCTCAAACAACATATTCAAAATGTAGGAAAATGTACGCTTGTCAAAGTTGGTTAATTTGCATCAAACAAAATGGCTGCCAAAACAAGGGGTGAAGTTTCAAAACTGGTCAAATCTTTTTCAAAACAACACCAACATGTTCCTCTCAACACAAGGAAGCAGAAAAAGTATACTTTTACCTATGTCTGAAATATGGTTCTGGAGTTATGGCCCCAAATGTAAAAGGTCATATCAGAGGTCATGGAACTGGCCCCATGGGAGTCCAAAATTTCAAAAGTGTCCGATTTTGTTCAAAATGGTCTCAAACTATTCCTCTTGCAAAACTGTCTGCACAAAGTAATAGTTTAAAGTGCATCTAATCAGTTGTTGCTATGGTTACATGTCAGGGAAAACTTTGTGCTACAGGCATCAATGCTATAGTAAAATATGGACTTTGTCTTGCCTGCTACCATATCAACAATTAACCTGACACACTTGAAACTATTACTTTGTGCAGACACTTTTGCAAGAGGGACCATTTGAGACCAGTTTGAACAAAATCGGACACTTTTGAAATTTTGGACACCCATAGAGCCAAATCCGTGAACTTTGATATGACCTTTCACATTTTTGGCTTTAACTCCAGAACCATATTTCAGACATAAGTAAAAGTATACCTTTTCTGCTTCCTTGTGATGAGAGGAACATGTTGGTGTGGTTTTGAATAAGATTTGATCAATTTTGAAATGTCACCCCTTGTTTTGGCAGCCATTTTGTTTTATGCAAATTATACAACTTTGACAAGATTACATTTTCCTACATTTTGAATATGTTGTTCGGGAGGTCATCAGCACTTAAATTTCAACCAAAAAACCTTGTGTTGCAATTTTGTCTGCGTACCCCCATGAATTTTCATAGATTGACTAGTCTATAGTGTATAACAATAGGGTTGTCTAATCTTAATAATAAGCTTGTTATGGCGCTTCTAGGTGATATGCGTCTGTGGGATACCAAAAGTAACATAGACACTCAGTACTTAAATGGCCCAAGCTACCAAACTTGGCCTGGGATGATTGAGCTCTGTTATTTATATCAGCTTTGTAAGTATCATACACGATGGATTCTAGTGTAGTCAGTAACACCCTTTTCTTGAAAAAAAAATGCATTGGAACGTATATGGTACCGGTAAAAAGATCACTCAAATATAAATATTATCTGTCATTAAAAAGTGGAATACGTGTTGTAATGAGGAGAGATATAAATCAATTTCACTGTTTGTATTTACTGAAACATATGCTTAAAACTTGTTGATTTTAATACCACAATGAAGTATCAATATTCTCATTTAAGTTCACTCATTGATACTGAACTAACTTACCCTCGGGCGGGTCAGGTTAGCCACTCTGGAACTTGAATTTGCTAGCTTGCAATATTTCACTTTGACTTAATTCAATTATTATGAGTCTGAGCATGCGTAGTAGGTCTTATCTCACGTCAGAAAATGGTATAAATAGAGCTTTGATTTGCTATCAGTTTCCAGTTTTGGTCTAGAAAGCCCAGAGTCTATACACCGAAATATATAGTACTTTTGCACTTCATCACTTTGTCTCGCTTATTGTATTATGCTTTAGACTGAAGCACCGGTTTCTAAGACCCAATCTTATATCATAAGATCTTGGTATGAAGGCGTTCCAACACAAGCTATATTTCCGCGGCCACCTAATGCCCAGCTTTGCGGAGACAGTTGCCGCGTAGACTATGGTTAAGTTAGGGGCGGCTTCAAAACTCAACCGGCGGTTGTCTGTCGGTTCTGGCCGGTTCTGGGCGGTTGGCTATTGTTTATTCCTGTCGAACCGCCCAGAACCGCCCAGTACCGGCAGACAACCGCCGGTTGAGTTTTGAAGCCGCCCCTTAGTCGGAGCGTGAGCCTACAATTACTGCCCCTACTACGGGTATCTCCGCGATATCTCGTCTAATAATTCCGTGGACCCAAAAGTTAGTCAAACCACCCAAACAGCATAAGCTGAATTTAATTTACTAAATATACCTAAATGTCTGCACAAATCAAGTTCCGAAGTACACCCCTAAATACAGAGTGAAGATCAGAAATATTAAATGAATATATACATGTAATCAAAGAAGAGATCCTGTGTTCTTTTCATATGCGTGAGTATGCGTCCACTTAGTATAAATCTCCCCTCTAAACGTTCTCTCGGTTGTCAACGTTACAGTACGGTATTTTGAAATGAGCGACAATATATAAAGTGCTCATCAATTTCATATTTTATTAACACTTAAATTAAGTAAATTAAACAGTTGATTCTATTGTAAAACTTTGATATCACACTTAATGTTTTTTACAATCAATGTGAAGACTTGAGAATTCAACAATGTCGAAAATAATTTATCATTGCAATACCAGAATGAAAAACTTGAATATTGTTACTTTCACATTTAAATTCATCATATATAAATGCTACATAAAACAATAATGGAAAAAAGGCACCTTGTAGATGAACTTTGTTATGGTTGTGAAAATCATGAGGACACCAAAAAAAAAAAAGATAGAAGGACCATCCCATCATGCCCTGCTTCCTATTGGATGTTCTGTAGTGGTTGTAATGAGAGGGTTAAGGGATGAAATGTAACATATAATTGATAAACCTCATACCAATTATGCATTTCAGATATGTTTCATCCCTAAATCCTTTTATTACAACCTGTACAAAAAATCCATTGGAAGCAAGGCATGATGGGGAAGGTCCAGATATCGTCTTTTGAGGACAACAATCAGTTGAAAAATGATGAACAAAATATTATCCGGTTAAATCATCATGTTAAATCAATTTTAGTGGATAGCTCGCATAGGCATCAAATTCTTAAGTTATATTCTTCTTTAGCGAAGTAAAAACCACGCAAAAAGTGAACATATAAAGACACACAGTGAGGTTCTGGTTGCAGGTGATGACCCAGTTATCTCGAACACATAGCCGACTTCTTTTGTTTTTGATAACATCCAGTCGTTAGCGTCAGGGTAATCTTCTTTAAGCCATGGTCCGACTTCATCACGAATACGTTTGTTGTACATATTGTACCAATCCAGCTGGCAAAACAAAAAAATCAAATCGGTATTGTATTTTATTAACATTCACCTGTAGTAGACTGAACGGATGTTTTAAAAACAATTTGTGATTCTAATTTATCTATGTTAATCTTTTCAAGTCACGTGCCATGTGTTTTTGGTATAGCGCCAAATTTTGGAAAATTTTGAAAAAAAAGTTCTCGAACAGCCCGAAGAATGAAGAGAGCAACTAGTGAAATATCTAACAATGATTTTCGGTTGTCACCGTGCAGGGAATTGTTTTGCTTGCAAAAAAAAATGGAAAAGATATACCCAAGCTGGTATTCAAGTTCAAAAGCAAATTATTCACTTAAAAATGAAAAAATGTAAACTTAGATTATATACTGATTTTAATTGTAATGCAATTGTATTGCTGGTTTTCGGAAGTTTGTCTTACCTCCCTAGGAGAAAATAGCGTAAAATCGATGAGGACTGGTTCGAATGGTACTAATGATGACATACGCCAAGTCATGTATGTGTAGCCACTGAATTTATGCTGTAATAGAAAAACATACAGAAATTATTGAAGCTCGCATATACCTCCCTTATGGAATCTCTGAAAATACTTATTGGTGAGTTCATTCAGTTGAGTTTCAAATACAAGTAATCAAATGAACCTTTTACCATAATAATATCAAACTCTAGCTCCAATGAGGATCAAAATTCTTTTTATAATCATTGCAAAGCTTAGAAACACTCCTTCAATTTGGAGGAAGTTTTGATATTGGATAAGGAGAACAGCTATTTTGGAAAGGGTTGAGCAGCCAGTATTGAACAGGGAGGGAGAATTGCGCCACCTACTGTCACGTGCATGGGGTGAGGTCATTAGAAAGGTTCCTCGCCGCCTTTCACGTGATCAATCATTGGCCTGACGAAGTCTGGTGGTATTCGACGTACCAGACGCATCGAACCTGTAAGGTATATAATTTATTTCCAGTATTTTATTTATTTTAATAGTATCCAATAAGTTAAATTCGATGACTGAATAAGTTATAGACTTAAAACAAACATGAAAATATTCAAATCTAAACATAACTCCGCGTTAAATACTCGTCCATCTCATTGGGCTGTTTAAACTTCTGCGCATTCATTAATCGTGTTCAGGTGCTCTAAGCGTATCGTAGTGCAATGTGCAATTTTATGTACACGTACGCGTAATATGCTCATCCGTGTCACAGATTGATCTTAAAGAAAAGGTAAAACTTAATGAACATGGGACGATTGATAACAGCTGATGATTGTGTTTTCTATGTTTTGTAAAAACAAAAACAAGCTATAATCTTAAGTATTATGACGGTTTGGGTTCTTCAGAACTATATTCTAATCATCTGAATTAGATTAATAACTGTTTTTACGTGACATCTGTACAAAATAATTTGCTTTGTGCTGAAGTCCTAGTTGTTCAACTCACTCGGCTTGGCCTGGTGAGCGTAGACAACTCAAACATTAGCATGTAATGCATGATTTTCATACAATTTCACTCCCGTCAAATTATGCGCAGTTATAATCTATACTTAATAGAAAATATTGCTCTTGTATAAAGATTTAATCCTAGAGTTGTTATGAGATATATAACCAGTCCGGGCAAAGCACCAGATCTGGTTCGCGAACCAGATCTGGTTTGGTTGAACCAGATCTGGAACAATAAATCCCACAATGCATTGTGTTTATACATTTAGATTCAAATTTTAAATCTAATTTTAACTATTAAAGATTATATTTTTTGCAATTTTGTTAACATATTCTTGTCCTTAGTGGACTATATTATATTTTTGGATAAAAAAGTTTCAAAATAATTTGCATATTTTATTGATTACGTTATCTTAATAATTATATTGTCTTAATTAACATTGAACCTCACGGCAAATATTTAAAAACTCACGATAGATTTTTAGGCAACATCTTAAAAGTTACAAAAACAACAAGAAAAGTTCACCCAGACCTCTAATAAACTCACGCGGGAGCAAAAACCCATAAAAACGCCAAATTCTGTATCAGATCTGGATTGACCGAACCAGATCTGGTTCGCGAACCAGATCTGGTGCTTAGCCCGGACTGATAACGAAAAAGATGTTTTTACTAATTAAAAGACATCTTATTTTCATTAAATAGAATTTTGACATACGGGTTTATGATGAATCATGCGCTTAACGTAGAATACTAGTGTGGTTGATGAAAACATACATTCGAAGTTTCAACGCATATCGAGCCAGTAAAAGCGGAACACAAACAAATGTAGTGCTCCATACTTCTTGCTAAGAACGCAGCTCACATTCTGTGTTCATGCAGTATTACAGTCTGTTTCAAGAAGATAACTAGCACAGCATGGGAAATCCAAGCAACCATGACAGCATGAAAGGATCACTTTACTGCAGGTAGATAGTATACAAATAGTGAATGCCTGTGAGTGCAATAGTACAAAATATATAATGAGGTCAAATTTGGACTTTTCTATTTAACGAGGCGTAGCCGAGTGAAATGGATCAGTCCAAATTTAACCGAATGATATATTTGTACTATTGCACGAGCTAAACCATTCAATTTTTGTTTTATATCATGATAGCACACAGGTTTGTTTCATACCGTGCAATGGGGAAAATATTGCACGGCTCAAATCACTGCAATCATGATATAACAAAGGCTCTCTACCTGACAACTATGGTTCCCTTTTCTTTTTCTTGCTTTATGAATTAGTATAAAATAAGATGTGATTGAAGAGGGGGAGGGGGGGGGGGTTGCTGATGATATTATTCTGATTTTATCATTTCATCTGAAACAGTGTTTTCAAAGCTTTCTTGTTGAAATTGACCGAGGTGATCAAATTTTACAACAAAATATCTGCTGGGAAATTTGTATTATTTCCTTCATTTTTGCTGCCTATTTTCACAAGCTCCTTGAAAAGTGTTCTGTCGCAAAGATCATTTTTGGGATGAGCCATCACAAATATTCTAAACAAATTTTCTTACAGATGTTTGAGCTTCCACAGTATACATGATATTTTCGATACGAATGCCAAAGGATCCATCTTCGTAATATCCGGGTTCTGTTAATAAAAAACAAACAAAATATTGTCAAAATTAGAGTTGACTAAAATATGTTATATTCATTAAGAGTTCAACTGGGATAATGAAAATCACATCATATTTGCAGTTATTCTTAGCCATGTAAAAATCAATTTCTATTGAATTGCATAGACAACCTAATATATTGAATGGTAAAAATATTGCATAAGACATTATCCGGCTTTCAATATTTACATACTATTCAAATAATTCGATAAAAATACAACATGCTCGATTAAACGATTTAAGGAACAATTTTTCCGCTGCAATTAGGGCACTCAATCAAGGCATGCCACTTTGGTGCAATGTAAGGCGAATTCATACTCGGCCTCCAAACAAAATGTTTCCTACCAAACATTTGGTCGTGACGTCACCAAATATTTGCCATCGAACTTAAAGTATGAACGGATAGCAAACATTTGGTCCAATGTATATGGCAATTCAATAGCATGTGCAATCTAGCGCGAAACTTTATTTGGTTCCAACTCGGTGTTGAAGTTATTTTGTTTGGAGTCACTCGTCATTTTGACGTCACGACCAAATATTTGGTAGCGAAAATTTTGTTTGGAGGCCGAGTATGTTTTCGATAATACTCAATATTACTATTAAACCAGTTGGAGTTTAATTGAGGGTTCAATCAAAGCATAAGATTGATTTATTAGGCAGGAAAAACAGACCCTTTGAATTTTGATTCTCAAAAATTACTTTAGGATTAAGACGCATCATCATCATCATCTTTCGGTTGCGGAGTAGACGATTACAAATCTTCTGCAAGTACTGCGATCGTTTTCTAATAAAGGGATGTTGTTTGACAGTAGGTAACGTCCATCATCCAATGAGGTTTTAAATATACATCCCCTGCAACAATCAAATAGTGACTTGGAAGGAATCAGTGATGTTACCATACCGTACACCATGACAGTACTCTTACTTAGAGTTGTCAAAAAGAACCTTGATGGAATCGACATGGTCTTTGATTCTCATCAACAATACCCTGTTATACACCTCTGCAGCAACTGATATCATTGTAATACCTATATAGCTTGTCATAAGGGTCAAATCTCCTTCCTTAGACAGAGTAACAATGACATTGGTAATCCAATGGTCGGGTGGAATATGTCAAGTGAAAACTTTAACACAAAATGTGTGTGATCTTAAGTTAGCAATTACTTCTCCAACTCTCTGAAAGGATTCTGCTGTGTTGGCATAATCCAACCCTAAAGCTTGGTTACATTTCATCGTCTCGGTTGCATTCTGCTTTCTCTACATTCTTAAAAAGAAAGGATCAAATTGATCCGATAAAGTATCAAATATGAGCTTACCCTTTTCCGGATCAATTTTGATCCAAATTATCCTCAAATTTGATCCTTTTCGGATCAAAAAATAGTGTGTTTGATCCGAAAAGGATCAAATTTAAGGAGAATTTGGATCAAATTTGATCCGGAAAAGGGTAAGCTCATATTTGATACTTTATCGGATCAATTTGATCCTTTCTTTTTAAGAGTGTATGATGTGTGAATCTATACAGATATGGAAGTATTGTTTAGCGGGTAAAGGAAGGTAAATTTCGGTGTCATTGGATGGGGCTGCGCCATCAAATTTCTTAACCTTATGGTTTGATCTGCTAGTCTGACTTGAGTTTGTGTTTATTGTCCAGGCGGTGGTGTTGTTGCTTTTCTGACCAGCTTCCTGAAGGTCTTTATATGTTGTTGTATTAACCTTTTATTCATTTTTTGTCGCTCCAGATTTTAGGGTTTTCATGTGAAGGAACTTCTTCTTTGGTTTGTCTCTTTGTCTCTTTCTTCATGCAGTCTCAACGTTTTCATTTGTCACTCAACTTCGAATGCCATATGGTTTGCGCTTGCCAACTACCTCTTTAGCAACAATAACCTTTTCAAACTGGTTGTATCTCTATTTGATTGGAGTTGCTATATCATTATGATGGCGTTCTTACAACCTGTATAACAGCTCGATTTGGAATTTCTGTCTGGTGTTCGAATAAGTTTCTTAAACTTGCCTGTTGCATGGTTTACCTTTAGAGGTAGGCAGACTGATTGCAGAACATGGATCCTCCTGGATGCACATACATCCACAGACGTTTCAGGGTTGTGAGGATCTTGATTGTGTGGAGCAAAGCTTGCATTCTTACCATACACCAGGCGCTCTCCATTTTCATTTGTTTTGTCACAATCAGTATTGCAGTTCAATTCGGCGGAACTCACAATTTGGACACGTATCTGTATTAAGATACCCTGTATCAATATTCTGATACCCCTATCTGAATTTGGATTAAAAACAGCTGGAACGGGATATCAGCTGAGACTAATATTCAGCTTCGCCGCGCACCATACCGGTTTGTATAAAAGTCAATAACATTATCATCATTTGTTATCTAAATTCTAAGAAAGTTTTGGCCAAATTATTTTGCCTTCTGTGATAAGGAGCTATCAGGACATGTTTCGAAGCTGTCCCGCTGGAAATGCACAGATGGAAACGACATTTCCACAGATACATTTATCATAGATGCCAGAAAGATGTTCTACATGTACTTGTCAGCTTGCGCTATTGATTTGTTTTCTGCGCCACGACAGGTGTATCAGAAATCGGATACCTCTCCATATCCTAATTCTGATACGGGTATCACAATTTGGATACAAAATGTTCGTGGGTATCCAAATTCAGATACGTATCCGAATTGTGAGTTCCGCCGAACTGAGTTGGAATCATTCACCAATGATGACATGTTTGTCATGATTCGTAATCGTCTCCAGATGGTCTTTGAGAGAGCTATAAAAGGCGTCTTTATCTGCATGCTTAACTTCTGGATTATGTTAGTGCATATATGACATTGACAGTAACTGGTGATTTCCGTGGATTGTAGCAGAAATTATTATCTGGTTGACAGGTGTAATGCACCATAATATTAAGGCCGAGCAGGAATAATATTATCCGCCGTGCTTTGTTCGGCTTGTACAGTATAAAAGATGGACTATCAATAGTAACGTCTCTAGGAAACAATCGATTCACTCTTTTTCCGTCATGGTCTATGAAAGTTCGGCTTGTACAGTATAAGACGAATCCAACAGTCATATCGTGCAGTACCCCAAGAATCGAAGCTCCTAAATGTCTAACGATCACGTCATTACCATCATCATCATCATGTTGTATGTGCGATGTACCTGCGCCTGTGTTTTTTCAGTGATAGGCTCCGTCAGCTTTGATCTAAATGTGAATATGGTCACAGGAAAGGTTTACATTGGAATAAATGGTATTTGAAACACACGTACATCTTGTGTTTTGAAAGATCATATATTTGGGTAATTTGCAACAGTATTATAATGATGATTATAGATGAAAACGAGGTGATGCAGTAGAACAGATGAGACATAAGACTGCTACTAGTACTATATTGATCTTAAAATTTCAACGGATACAATATAATCCCGACGGATAATTAAAACGGAATAGGGAAAATTTCATTACGAGTGACGATGGTTGTTGACCGCTGAAAAGAGTGAAGGTATAGAATTGATATATGATTGAGTAAAAATGGGTATAAAGGATTCTTACCAACATGATTGTGATTAGAAAAAATCGATCGAAATGGCCTGTGAAATATGGGTTATGTAACAAAATGAAGTGTCACCACGGGGCAGTAAGTGACGTGACACGTAAGGTCATGATTGGTCCCTTGGCCCAGCTTCTTCTCCCTGACATGCGCAGTTGACTCAAATTACCGTTCTTATTTATTGAAAAATCTATGACGCATGTTTATATAGAATGGGTGAGTGTGAGAGAAAATAATGGAAAGAGTATAAAGGATGTTATGCCCGTAATGCAAAGAACAGTGCAAAAATAAGTACTAAAGTGTCTCTATAGAGCGTGCATGATTGTCCTCTTACCATCCGAGTTAAAAACACCCAATTCCATCGCGTCACTTCGACTTCCAATACTTATTGGAGCTAAATAAAATCAGACGGAGAAGAAATATCAATTAATGCATATTTATGTCTGAAGTAAGCGATACCTACCATCAGATTGGAAGACATCCAACTCTAGTGGCTTTTCATTCGGCCTCACTCCGATTTTAATCGTTATTGGAGCTGGATAATTGAATTTAAATAATGCAAATAAATTAATTAATAAGTCTATAAGATTATTTTAAATTTGTTAAAAATATTAACAATAAATTTGAAATTATATCAAAAATAATTCAAATAAACTTTGCAATACTGTATTTTATTTTTATCACACAATAAAAAAAGCCATATAAAATAATGGTTCCACAAGCTTTTTTTACATACAGGGTGTCCCAATAAACATTGTGCTTGGGAATAGAGCTGATTTTCTCAGAAGTTTGTCTGACATCTTCTAAAAACACGTATCACTTTAAAGTTCATGCCTGTGTCTATCATTGTTGAAAATTTCAGGCTAATCCATCGATGCAAACCAGAGATATGATTGATTTTGTCAGCTTCTATCATTTTTCTTCTGCACAATGGGAAATCCTGTAGTTAAGAATGTTATCAAAGAACTTCGAAAGGCTTCATACAAACGTTTGACGCTTGAGTAATTAACATCAAAAATATCACCACGTACTGTAGAAATTAAATTTCCCAAACTTAACATGAAAATATCTTTTTCCAAAACTAAGGCGTAATATCATTTTGACACAGTGACGTCACATATTATTTGTCAATGCTTTTTTGGGTCAATGAAAAGAGGCAGATATATTCATAAATGTCATCAGACATTTAATATGTTTGAATTTGGCTAGGTTTTGATCGTTCATGCTGACGATTGCCTTAAAATTTGTTTTTTATTATACATGTTATCAAATGCACGATGTGCCACATTGGCACATATCGCCCAACTAATTATAACTACAGACCAATACTGGTACAGACAATTTGAAATAAGATTTAACGAAAAAAAAAAGACTATATTGTTACCAATAATGTTTAATGCAAATCATATCAATTAGAGTTGATGTAAACATAATGTTGCAGGCGTAGCGTGACCACAGTATTTCAAAACACATCCTAAAGGGTGATTGTTTCTTAAGCCAAAATTTACCCTTTTTTCCCCTATTCCTAAGATTTTACCGATACCGTTTTCACACTAGGGTTTGAAAAGTACCATATTTCTTGAAAATGGCTGTTTTTGAACTTTTTTGATACCCTAAACGGGGTCACCTGATACACCCTTCGCTCCTCAAAAACAAACCCTAATTCACCTTTTTCTTGGACACGCTATGCCTGCAGCATTATTTGAGTGGCCCCGGGCTTAAATATTTATAACTTACATTCATGAACGTTTAAGAAATGACCAATTCCATGTCCAGTACCATGCTTATAATCCAAACCGTTCCTCCACAGTGGTTCACGGGCTATTGAGTCCATGTCACGACCTAAAAGGAATGAAACAGGGTCGACAATCAAATGTAGTTGTTAATGAATTATCAAAAGAATAGCGTTCCAGTCTCCATTCTCAGTTAATTAGTTGAGAAAATCAACAAATAAACAAAAACGTGATTCGGTTCGTTAGCACCAATAGCACAATTTCCGGACATGCGTTGATCTGATCCAGAACCTTCGATTAACCTTACTATGACCAAACTTCCACCCCTCTCTATCTAAAAGTTCATCTGACCAATATAAATGTAGTGACCGAATCAATTTAGTGACTAAGCAGCGAGCCTGTGGCGCGTAGCAGCGCCACAACCGTACCGTTCAAGCCGATCCAGATACTTGGCTTGTGGCTTGGCTAGAGAAAAAAATAAGTAAAATACTTTTTTTAAATATACGTACCGTAAACGCCAGTTCTAAACGTACTCAAAGCTAGATCAATATGTCCAAGTAAAACACGTGTGTATGCTTCCTGAAACGAAGAGATAGTAAGGGGTAAAGGAAGATCTTACTTAATGAATATTTATTCGGCAACAACGAATCATGATTGGTCACTTTCAATGCGCGCAAGCCGCGACACTCACCGAGGAAAGTATCTTCTGCATCGTTACCATGCTAATCATCACTCATGATATCAATGTGGGTAAGGTTCCGAGAGTGCAATGCAAACGCCGGGAAAGGAATTTCTGCATTTTTATGTAGTTTCAGTGAAATTTCTCTAAGGCATAGTAAAACAACTATAACTAGACATGACAGTGTCACTAAAAGTGACACGAACCCTGCCGAATGCCTTTTCTTTAAATGTCTGATGACAAACAATTTGATACATTAAATGTTGAAATTGGACAAAGCTGTCAACTTGACCTTTTCTTATGACCTTTGACCCTAAGGAAAGGTTGGACGACGGGGTCACCATTGACACTTTTGATCGTTGGTCCAAGACGAACAATTTGACACCTCAAACGTCGAAATCGGACAAAGTTGAAAATTTGACCTTGCCATTGACCTTTGACCCCCAAGGAAGGGTCGCGCGATCAGGTCACCATGAACACTTTTAATCGTTGGTCCAAGACAAACAATTTGACACCTCAAACGTTGAAATCAGACAAAGTTGAAAATTTGACCTTTTTTATTTGACCCCTGTGACCCCATTTGACCCCACAATTTTTTGTCATTCCATAACTTTTGTGGACAATGTCAAGACGTTTCATGTACCCAAATTTCAGGACAATACCATGTAACGTAATTGAGTTGAAACTTTTTTCGTGAAAATCAAGTTTTTGACCCCGTAACCTTTGAGGGGTCAAGGGTCAGGTGACATAAATGGGAGGTGACCCTGGTCCCTTCACCCAAGTTTTGTCAAAATCAGTCATTGTATGCCAGAGATATAAGACTTCAAAGTGTTGCCAGAAAGAAAGAAAGAACTAGACATGACAGTGTCACTAACCAAAGGAAGGGTCGGACGATGGGATTACCATTGCCACTTTTGAAAGACAAACAATTTGACACCTCAAACGTCGAAATCGGACAAAGTTGAAAATTTGACCTTTCTTTTGACCTTTGACCCCCAAGGAAGGGTCGGACGACGGGGTCACCATTGACACTTTTGATCGCTTGTCCAAGACCAACAATTTGACACCTTAACATTTATAATCGGACAAAGTTGACCTTCCTTTTGACCTTTGACCCTAAGGAAAGGTTGGACGACGGGGTCACCATTGACACTTTTGATCACTTGTCCAAGACCAACAATTTGACACCTTAACATTTATAATCGGACAAAGTTGAAAATTTGACCTTTCTTTTGACCTTTGACCCCCAAGGAAGTGTCGGATGACGGGGTCGGTATGAACACTTATGATCGCTGGTCCAAGATCAACAATTTGACACCTTAACCTTTGAAATAGGACAAAGTTGACCTTCCTTTTGACCTTTGACCCCAAGGAAGGGTTGGACGACAGGGTCACCATTGACATTTTGATCGCTGACCCAAGGCGAAAAACTTGACACCTTAATCTTTGAAATCGGGCAAAATTGAGAATTTGACCATTCTTTTGACCTTTGACCCCAAAGGAAGGCTCGGATGACGGGGTCACAATTGACACTTATAATCGCTGGTCCAAGACCAACAATATGACACGTTAACCTTTGAAATCGGACAAAGTTGAAAATTTGACCTTTCTTTTGACCTTTGACCCCCAAGAAAGGGTCGGATGACGGGGTCACCATTGACACTTATGATCGCTGGTCCTAGACCAAGAATTTGACACCTTAACCTTTGAAATCGGACAAAGTTGAAAATTTGACCTTTCTTTTGACCTTTGACTCCAAAGGAAGGGTCGGACGATGGGATTACCATTGCCACTTTTGAATGCTGGCCCAAGGCGAACAACTTCTGACACCTTAACCTTTGAAATCGGACAAAGTTGAAAATTTGACCTTTCTTTTGACCTTTGACTCCAAAGGAAGGGTCGGACGATGGGATTACCATTGCCACTTTTGAATGCTGGCCCAAGGCGAACAACTTCACACCTTCACCTTTGAAATCGGACGAAGTTGAACATTTGACCTTTCCATTGACCTTTCTTTTGACCTTTGACCCCAAAGGAAGGGTCGGATGACGGGGTCACCATTGACACTTTTGATTAGTGGACCAAGACGAACAATTTGACACTTCAAACGTTGAAATCGGACAAAGTTGAAAATTTGACCTTTTTAATTTGACCCCTGTGACCCCATTTGACCCAACACATTTTTGTCACCCCATAACTTTTGTAGACAATGTCAAGACGTTTCATGTCCCTAAGTTTCACGACAATACCTCGTAACGTATTGGAGTTGAAACTTTTTTTCGTGAAAATCAAGTTTTTGACCCCGTGACCCCTACGTGACCTTTGAGAGGTCAGGGGTCAGGTGGTATAAATGGGAGGTGACCCGGGTCATTTCACCCAAGTTTGATATAAAATTGGATGGATTGAGCATGATACAAAAAGATATTGGTCTCGCTATGAGTTTTACGAAATATCGCGCGAGATGCGCAGCGTCGAGCTCGATATTTCTAAAACTCATAGCGAGACCAATATCTTTGAGTATCATGCGAAAAAATCCATCTAATTTTATCATTATTATGTTTAAAATCTGATATTTTGTATTCTGTCCGATATCCCTGACCGATATTTTTGGAAATCGGACAACTCAGAACATAATAATGGTCAAAATCGGTCATTGTATGCCAGAGATAATATAAGACTTCAAAGTGTTGCCAGAAAGAAGAAGAAGAAAGAAGAAGAAAGAAACTCGTCAAAAACAAAACCCTGCCGAAGTCATCGGCAGGGTAACAAAATAAAACAAGGTGTATATCAGGGAAATAGTGAACATTACTGCATTCAACACACCAATGGCAAGATTTAAGAAAAGCTAAACAGAAGAAGTTATTAAGGCTTCTATGTTAAATATTCATTATTATTGTTATTTTTATTGCTGACTCTTTGTTTAAAGACAGACATATTTCCCCGTTCTTATCTGTGCTGGAAATATTATATGACATTAATTTATTTTTAAAACAGGTAACTTAAATCTGGGAATAACTGAATTTTGAAATTTCAAAGATTTTAGAAACGAGTCCTTATCTGAAATAAATTAGCTATGTACAAATGATATACGGTAACAATTTCAGAGCTATATCTGGTCCAAGACAAACAATTTGACACCTCAAACGTCGAAATCGGACAAAGTTGAAAATTTGACCTTTCTTTAAAATCTTTTTTTCAATATACGTACCGTAAACGCCAGTTCTAAACGTAC
>JXSR01S047757.1:48007-58095 GCA_000969725.1 Ophiothrix spiculata
TCCAAATCAGTCAAAAAGGCATCATAGTCCTTGACCGTGACGCAATCAGCTTGAACAACATCTAAAATCAGAGTCACAGATATTTGATTCAAATGGCATTTTTAATTTCACTTAAATGAATAGACAAAAATTAAAAAAGTGAAATAAATTCTATTAATTGAATGAGACCATTTTTAAGCAATAACCCGTCCTCTGATGCGCCACATCACAAATTAGCTTCTCGTAATACTGCACAAGATGGCTTCCTAAAAACAACTGAATACTCAAGAATAAAGCAGCTGGTTTCTGCAAAAGTGACCTTTCTTAATTATTTATGAACTCTTTTAACCCAAAATGATGACAAGAGTACACCATGATCGCATTTTTTTCGAGATACGAGACGTTGAAAGTGTTTCCTTGGGCAAGAAACTTTACTCTAATTGCTCCGTGGTTCGGATAGTCACGTTAAGCCGTTGGTCCCCTGTGCGAATGCTCCTTCTTGGGGCGCTGCATACAGTGTTATACCTGGTGAGTCTATTGACACCCAATATCACTGACAGCCAAATATACAGTACCAGATCAATTACCTACACGTTATAGGAAAGCCTTGTAATTTTAACCAAATTTTTCCATGTACCAAATCATTCATATATATTTTCTCAAATTTATAAAGATCACAAGTTTTCGTTAAAAATTTTAAGTTTTCCTCGAAAATTTCCAAAATCTTTAGTATATCCGTAAAAGGGTAAAATGTTGCATATTTGCATCGATAGTTTAACATATATTTGACGGTTAGAGGAATTTGTGCTTTGGGTGGTGGTTCCAACCCTGCCTTCCCCACACAACTTGTTATACGCCAGTCAGATTCAAATTTTTCCTTCAAACTATATCTGAAAAAGGTCTCAACTTACTTTCGTCGGTACACGGTGCTGTTCCAATACCAAGGTGTTCTTTGACGGGACTAGTCAAACGACCATCTTTATCGTACATGTACAATGTGATACTATCTAGCGTGATGATTGTGTAAGAGACAAACATTGGGTTGAATGGAATATCTTTTCCTCGGAGGTTAAATAACCCTATAATAGAAAATAGGAAATAAGACAAAGTTTAAGCTGTCTATTAATATAACACTTCTGTCATGTTTGTGGAATAAGGGAAACCTTTCGACTACATCAACAG
Source organism: Ophiothrix spiculata (assembly GCA_000969725.1). Lineage (NCBI taxonomy): Eukaryota > Metazoa > Echinodermata > Ophiuroidea > Amphilepidida > Ophiotrichidae > Ophiothrix > Ophiothrix spiculata. The sequence continues at coordinate 49,169 of JXSR01S047757.1, forward strand.
GTATGTAATGCTCTTTATCCTTCGCCATTATGACATCCCAGAAACATTTGTCAATGGTATTCAGGGGTGAAACAACTTAGCAGTGAATTAATTGATAATGGAAGAATCCTCAACCCATTCAATGTAACAATAGGTGTACTCTATGGTGACGTGTTAGCACTATTCCTATTTATTATCTTAACGGACTATTTGTTGCTAAGATCTTCAGAAGGCGACTCAGTATTAAATGCTTGCTTGAATCCTCCTTCTTTCGGTCTCTCTCAGTAAAATATATATAGTGATCAACCGATATTCAAACCTGCCACTATAGAAGTTCATGATAATATATATATATACATGTACAATCACCCATATACCAGATTTTAAATATCGTGACTCAATGGTGGCATCTAGCGGAAGGGATTTTTAGAGAAGAATTGGGCTCGCATGGTCAGTATTTTGAAGCTTCAAATTATGTAAAACGTCTTTGGAGCTGTACAAATATCCTAATCTCCATCAAGGTACAGTTGTTCAATACAACCTGCATGTACTTTATATGGCTGCAAGTCATGGGTCTTGTAGCACAGGAAGGAGAGGTCAATATCTCATGTTATAGGATCATGCTCAGAATCAAAAGAAGAAATTGTTTTTCCCCGTCAAAACAGCGGTTGAAAACATTATGGCAACAAAGCTGTACAATCATGAATCAAAATAATTGATAGGATGACCAATGTGATCATCTCTGATCCAATAAAAACCCGTCTCTGGTAAAAAATGACAGTACATGCCCTACAAATTATTTTGACTAGAATCTGATCAGTTTGACTAGACATACTTGTCAGTCTTGTCCACGTGCTATAGACTTTTTCAAATTGATATCAACATGGTAAAAAAACATGGTCACGTGCCACAGCAGTTGCAGTCGGCAGATGATTAAAACAACAAATGATAGTACCCCAAAAGTGCACTAATGCATGTTAAAACGGCAACGTTCGTCGTTGTTGGAAACATAATGTAGAAGTGTCGAACTTTGTCAAAAGATGAGGCACTGAGGTACTGTTTATTTCCAGAAACGATCGGACAGCTTTCGGGTAACTTCGGAAAAGGTCGGTTTGAAAAGGTCTATACAGAATTTCAGCAATCCTGTTGACCAGGAATTCTAGTCAACATCTGACTAGATGACCTTAGTGAAAATGACTAGAGTCTAGTGAGTTCTTATTGCACCCGGCAATCTAGTCAAATTTGACTAGTTTCTGGTCAAAAGCGACTAGGTATTTTTAAGAGTGTGGAGAACATGCCTGGGCCATATTTATAATCCGAATGCCATGTAGAGATCAAGCATTATATTCAACCACATGGGAAGAGAAAGGCGAGAAGGAAGCGTAACTCTTGCTTTGGTACATCCAACACCTTTTGCTGAATGTAGACAATATCATGAGTCCAGATAAGTCACCTGCTTCTCAGCTGACCGATCATGATGATTTCCGTCTACATTTAGTAAGAACATGGGAGCTTTTCAGAAATAAAAACTTACATGCGACCTCATCAAGTTTTGACACAACCAATGCATCTGCCTCATGTTCTTTAAGCTGACTTCTTACGCTGTCTAAGCCATCTGTACCGTCATATCCCCATATCTTCTGTTGCCATGTTTCACCTGAAAGATAAACAATGATAGTGGTTTGTGAATAATGTTTTTGTTTTTGTAATAAAAGTTACTTTGATCATTGTATCTATTTGTTGCTAACATATAGCTCTTTCAGAAGGTAGATTTCATTTATTTTTCAAAAATGATGTCCAGAAGTATGTTAATCTGGAAAATACACAAGATGCCACAGCAAACAATAATAGAAGAGTCTTGTTGTTAGAGTAGTTTAGTGATCGTAGTACTTAGATCTTTTTACAACGCTGCGACAACAGTTTGATCTTAGAGATCCACTTGATTCATATTTGATATTCTAAGATGTTTATCTTGAAATACTGGTGTAATAGGAATCACAGTCCCCTGATTTTACTGCCCGGGTGGTACAGTTAAGTATAGGGTAACAACCATGACAACTTTCACGCCACTTCAGTATAATTCTTTATTCCGTTATGGTCTATGGAAAGCGGAGTATGATTCCTAGGGGACTTGAATACTTTTACACCGGTTTTGTCCTTTAAAAAACACGTGCTCATTTATATTCCTTAAACACCCAAATGGAAATAACCATTTTTCTATTAATTGTTACATTTCTTTCATCTCGTGCATGTACAGATTCTACATAATGCAAAAAAGATACAATAAATACCTGTAAATTTGTCAGCATCGAGAACAATAAGTGGGTCATTAGGATAAGTCGGTTTGGGATTCTCGGTATCAGCTTCCCAAATTACATCAACCAGATTAGATGTAATAGATTTGAGTACTGGTCCACCTCCTTCTACTGCTTCAAATGTTGATTTGTATGTATTGTAACCACCTGGAAAGACAACGAAACAAAGCGTCTTCAGTGCTCATATTTTGCTCCAAATAACCCGTTGACTTAAAATGGTAGTAATCGGAAACAGATTAAAACACAATAGAATATACAAACATCTTGGATTAAAGGTGTAGTTCGGTTCAGATTCTCATCCCCATTGCCCAACCGGAAGTAATACACTTGATGTCAGATGAAAGCCCAAGTTTCTGACTGTAAATCCAAAACTTAACGATAGAGCCAAAAATGAACAGTTGGCGGATTATACATATTTTCAGTTTCTTATGTGTTTACATAACAGCATTATCCCCAGTGTTGCATACTTTCTCACAAAATACATTTCTGAGTTTAATGTCAATCAATGTAGGATCATATCTAGTAGAACTATACATTTCACCAATAATTTTCTACTTCCAAAGTTACCATTTAGTTTGAACAGACTAAATTAATAAAAGTTAAATGACACTGTTATGTCAAGGGCATCATTAGAAGTTGTGGTTTTAATATGAATAGAGTACCAAGTTAACCATCACGATTTGGTGGAGGTTCTATACATGTATAGGAAAGGTCTTAGATGTTTTTCGGTACTTTTTTTAAATAATGTATGTATTGGAAATATTTAAATATCAAGAAGCGGGAACAACCTATAGGCAGAGTTAAAATCTTTATTTTTCTCTTAGAGATAATGGAAAGCCTTGATATTACGTCGTAATGGCAAATGCTTCACTACATAGATTAGTAATACTTACTAATAGACATAACGGTAGGGTCGAAACCCACGTTGTCTCCAGCTTCCAGTTCGCTTACTAACCAATCTTCAGGATCAGGAACACCAGGTTCAGCTAAAATAAGGGAAGGAATTTTAAATGCAATAAAGGTTAAATAACATTATGATAGTATTACAAATGTTGTAATATATGAAGCTTCTAGGGCATTGGGCATACGTTCAGCATCATTAACATCATTTTTTTTTCATGAACGGTTTCTGTAAGCGTACTCTTAAAAGTATTCAACCCAGTAGTGTGCCGCCGGATACAGGACGGACTCCGTGTCCTGTGGAAGTTTGGTAGGTTACCAGTTGTTGTCCGATCGCATACCTTGCGTATACGTATCATATCGCACATCATCAAGTCAGGACCTAGGCGCTAGTTGGTATGCGTCCTACTCTCATATCAACCGCGAATTCTACATGAGTACGTCATGGCATCATTCCCAGTGATGCAAATTGCTTCCAATTGGTGACCGGTTAAAATATAGAATTAGAAAGGAAAAATTCGAAATAGCTGCCTTGTGTTTACCTGATTTCATTAGCATCCAGTTGCAATCAAGTTCCATATCAGCTTGTAAAAAGTATCTGCCGTCGGTCCATTGAGCGGCGTCTTCCAGTGTAACTACGGCAAGACCTAAAAGAAGTAGAAATATAAAAAAGTATGAATTTCAATTTAAAATTGTTTGAATACATTACTCGGTAATGTAGATTTTCAGGTAAGGATTGAGATCGTAATGGATTGGGCATGTTTACGACAACCTACGACAAGGTAAGACTCACCTAAGACATCTAATGACTGAAAGTTATGAATAAAAGAATCGATTCTGAAGTTCAATTTAATGACTTATCTTTCTCAAAGCACGAACGTCCATGATATACATGTACTTACAAGACGCAGCTATCGTCTGGTTTGATTCTAGACGCTACGACGACGCAAACCAGGCGTTATCAAGTTTAAATACTTTCAACTTTAGCATGGCGTCTAGCTAGACGCTAGCTGCGTCTTGTATATCATTGGCATAAGCCCAAGATAAAGATGCAGTATGTGCATTGCAGATACATTGCAAGCTACTTCCTTTTCCCTTTGAGAAATCCTGCACAATAATGAGCAGACGATCAATTTCTTCCATATAGGTAAAGGCAGTATCTACTATATCAAATATGTGTATACACTACCTTCTTGCATGGGAGTAGGTTGAGGTGAATTTGCATGTTTAATGGAAGTTTCTGCTATGCTTTATGAATGCACATACTGCGTTTTTACTTTGTAGGGCAGCAATGGTTTTTGACAAATTTATGGTCAGGTTTTGTCATGTTGTTCAGCAAAAGCACAACATCTGATATTGTTTTCCTTTAAAATTGGTATTTTCTCAAAACATATCAATATTCTTGTGACACTTGCTAGAATCATATAATTTCTGTTATTTTTATGCAAGTTTTTAGTTTTTGGTAGTTTTGTAAGCACTAGTATTGGTTACTTTTGTACATAATGCATTGTTGAATGAGAACATGAAAAATTAAGAGCAGATTTTACTTAAAATCCATAATCTGTGTGTCATTATAAACACCTCACAAAAGATAAGTGAACACTTAGTTTGACCCCCGTAAATCCAAGTAAGAGCCCTCAAAGTCCAACGATATTGACATATATGAAAATATGGAATCTCAGCTAAATTTTGACCTCAAATTTGACATCAAAAACCATTACCATCATTTTACACTAGCCGTTTGAAAAAATCTACCTCAATTTTCATTTCTCACATTTTGGGTATACCCGCAGTGTAACAGAGCATCACCACAATGCCTAGTGGATTCGATAAACGATCAGTGTTTTTTCATTTTGCGTAGAGTACAGAGCTGCTGTGCCGATCTGAACTGTTTTACCAACTTACACATGTAATTATCCTTTTGGATAAAATTGGTTTGACTTTGCACAGCAGCTCTGTACTCACAGAAAAACACTGATCGTCTATCGATTCCACTAGGCATTGTGGTGATGCCCAAAATGCGAGAAATGAAAATTGAGGTAGATTTTTCAAACGGCTAGTGTAAAATGATGGTAATGATTTTTGATGTCAAATTTGGGATCAAAATTTAGCTGAGACTCCATATTTTTCATATATGTCAATATCGTTGGACTTTGAGGGCTCTTACTTGGATTTATGGGGGTCAGACTAAGTGTTCACTTATCTTTGTGAGGTGTTTAATTGCATTATAACAAACAATAACAATCAAATCATTAGAAAATGTCAAACTAACCACACTCTAAAACATACATACATACCCAAATTATTCAAATGTATAGAAACAAGAAAGACATTATCTAGTTTGAAAATTTAGCTTAACCACCATAATATTTAAACAGTGACTTAATGTATGATGAAATGTGTGGGTGACAATTTTACAACTCCACTTTATATTGAAAACGATAACAATCTCGGCAACCTGATAACCACTACATCAACTGAATACACCAGTTTAAGAAAATCCCAACTCCAATAATAGCTCTCTTCTGTTAATTATACTTACTGTTAATTATACACCAACTCTTAATAGCCCCCTTCTGTTAATTATACTTACAAAATATAAATGCATACACATCTCTTAAAATGCTTTCACATCACTAAAATAGCATTTCATTGTCAATATCCTGATCATAGTGTCACATTTACCCTTAAAGTTGACTTTTTTAGACATTTTTAGATAATTGTTATAGTACACAGTTGCTATATTTAAACAACCGGTAAAAGAAAACCTCAACTCCACGAACTCCCCTCTGCAACTATATACTAGAAAAATGATCTAACAATATCTTAAGCAAGGTCAAATGTAAACATTATGATTGTGATTAAGATATGGAAATGCTTTTTAGTGATTTGAAAGCATTTTCAGAGATTTGTATGCATTTATATTTTACAGAAGGGAGCTATTAGGGTTTGGGGTTTCTTGTACTGGTGTAATCAACTATCCACATAGTAACAATCATCACTGGTATTGTGTCAAACACTGGGATAGATTTGTGTTACATGCGCAATCAGTCAAGTGGGATGTAACGTAAATCTAACTTGTGTTTTCCAAGTGGGATGCAACGTTAATCTAACAACTCTTTCCAATTTTGCCAAACGTTTATCTTTAGATTTAATTGATAATAATCAATACAGTCCCATACCCGAAACCACTAAATATATAGTTGAAAAAGATATTTTGGAATATGGTACACTTCAAAATGTAACCTCTTCATCTATTGAGTTGTCCTACGTATATATATGACGCATGGCCAGTCATGATATGAAAGCTGCTATAACAATCATATCGCAATACTATTGCAAATCATTGTGGAAAACACCATTGTGTTTATAAGGAGCTTTCGATTTTCACGACGGATCGCTCTAGCATCGGTAAGATCACGGGTCAAACATGTCAAATGTACCATTGTTCGTATTCTGCACTAATGATACAACTTGACATTCCTTAGTACACAATTTGACAATCCTAAGAATTGTGAAACATCGTTGCATAAACGAACAATAACCAGCTGTGATAGAATTAAATCGCACGAAGTGTGGCGCGATGATCCGTCGCACTAACCATCCAGACGAAAATCGAAAGCTCCTTAATGACAACCACCACCACGACTATTTTCAATGGGAAAAATACTACCTGCGGAGCCACTGAATCCAGATATATATCTACGTCGTTCATCTCTAGAGGCAATATATTCACTCTAAATTCAAAGTATAATTAAACTAAAGTTAGTAAAGAATTTAATGTTTATCACTTCATTTATTATTGAAATCATTAAATTTCCTACAAATCAAATCTGCAGGGTGCGTATGATGAGAGCGTGTGCGACTACGCATCGGTAATGAAAATGCACGGCGTGTATCTTAATTGGTTGCTTGACACGGCGATTGCGTGAAAAGAAAAAGTCTTTCGTACTGCGTGAGGCGAGACGCTTGTAACTTACACATTTGTTGCGTTCAAAGTTCCATGATTTGTAGGAAATTTAATGACTCCAATGATATACATTTACCTACACAATTATAACCTGCATCCGTGTGCACAACTCAACAGAGCCATAATTACATTAGTTTGTGAGTGCCCCCGGGGCACTTGGACAGCTTTTCCAACGTTTTTAAACGATTTCAAACTATTTTTCTCTCTTCTCACCGTTTCTATCTTTTTATTGTCCGAATCTCCGAATTGGCCTTTTCAACCGACTGACGCACCAACCTGGGGATTGAAGGGTTGGGGCAGTGCCCGGGGCCACGTACCCCCGGTTCAACTGTGTATCACTCGTTTGTATACACAAATGGAGCTGCTTAGAAATTGTATACATTGGTGCTGGTTATAAATTTAGGTTCATATATTCTTAAAGAGCTTATATTACCTGCAGATCCACTGAAACCTGATATATACTTTCTTCTCTTGTCGCGATCAGCAATGTATTCACTCTAGTAATAAGAGTAAATGAAATATGAAATATGAACACAACCTTAAACAATTGAGAGTTCTCATGGAAGTATGGTTAGGTTAGTCCGAGCTGCACAACTAAACGAAATATATAAGAAGATCTACTAAGTGGATCGAGCGCAATGCTGCAAGGGTGTTCAAGCTGGTTGGCGCAGCGGTAGTTCCCTTGCCTTGCACCAATGAGGTCCCGGGTTTGAGTCCCGCGCCTGGCGCTTTATAGGCATTTGGTTTTCAATCCATGCTCGCTTCCTCATGTTTTTCTCCGGGTAATCCGGTCTTCCTCCTGCATTCAAAACTGAATTTAAAAAAACATATCTGGAGCCCTGTTGAAGAGAAGCTTTCTTTGGCTTACTTGGTACCAAATATCAAGTTGGGTTTCCTTGGCGAAAGCCTAAACAAGGTGATTTGTTTTTGAAAATGTGTATATACATTGGAACGGGTTCTCATTCCAATGAGGTCACTTGCCGGAGTCGTTAATCTGAACTTGCTAAACGGATTTTTTTAGTTGGGAATCCTACTTCTAAGAAGTATTTTGTGTTGTGATATATCTTAAAATGCGTTGCTCCTCAAAAGCTGTCTTTTGCTTAGGCATGGTCCAATTTCAATAAAAATATAAAATTATTTCCAGTATTGAACGGAACTTGTGTCTCATGTTCTTTTACTGTTTCTAACCCGTTTCAGTCAATTTTAGAATTGTATGAATATTTACGTGATCATTTACGATATTAACTAATCAGTGGTTGCGTTTGTTTCCTACCTGATGCGCATCTTCAGACGGAATGATATAGGCGGCAATATTATTCTTTCTCATCTGTTCTCTAAGTGCGTCCAACCTTGGTCCAGTCTTGATCGTGGTAGGTGGCAGAAACTGTTGAAAAAATGTTATTTACATTAATAGTGAGTTATAACATTTTTGGGAAAAAGTATGGACCCTAACCCTTACCATACTTACCCTAAAACTAACCCTAACCCTACACCCTAACCCTAACCCTAATCCCAAATTAAACCTAACACTAACACTAACCCTAAACCCTAACCCTAAAATTCTGGATGGGACCTAAAGTACACTTGTTCCATTTTACTTTTTGTCTTTATTTTCTCTTATGAAGTGAAGTTAATAAATGCGCATTTCATACGCGAGTGAAATGAGACAAAATCAATGCACGCGCGGTCAATTTTGATGCGTCCAATTCACGAGGCTCGTAGGGGCCGAGTGCATTGGACAGCAATCAAAATTTACCGCAAGT
>JXSR01S047759.1:0-15908 GCA_000969725.1 Ophiothrix spiculata
AAACAAACAAACAATCGAACAAAAAATTGAAGGAAACGGTCGTTTGATTCAGGAGATATGCCAATTAAACAACGTTTTGAATAATATTCAAATTGGAGGCTGACTTAATTTGCATATTATCATGATTATTTGGAATCGGAGATGGCACTACTTCGGTCATTTACTCACATGATATCACGTAAAGATGTGATAAAATAATGAACGAAGAAGATAATGAATAAATGAACAGAAAATATGGAATTTTGGACAGTGTAGGTGTGTGTGTGAGAGGGGGTGGGGGGTGGGGGTAAAACATCAACAAATCCAATTCCTGCATTCTAACTCTCTAGCATGTTTCATTGCGTAGCTGGACTGTTTTGACACTCAACATATTTAGTGCATACCTTCACTTCAGTGTATTGAAAATTAAGTTTGAATTTATACTAGATAGGTCTAGGTACAACTCACGTCTTGTATGCCTTGTTCATATTCTACATATGGCGGATAAAGCTGGTGATGAATCCGCCGCCTTTCCAATGCTTCCCTTACATTATCTCCGAACCATAGTGAATGTATTGCAACCTGTGTCAAGATTTTAAGAAAATGTATAGACCATATCTATAATTGACATACCCCCGCCGTTGATGGGGTAAATCCACAGAACCGGACGGGGAATCGGAACTCAGAACGAGGCCAAGTATGACATTACACTACTTGCTTTCGTTCTGAGTTCCGTTGTCCGTCCGATTCTGTGGATTTACCCCATCAACGGCGGGAGTATGTCAATTATAGATATGGTCTACATAATAATACTATATACAAATTTAGTAATTTTTTCTAACCAAAACTAGCTTGTATTGGTCATGTCTTTTTAAAAAGGGTTTGCCCATCGTTTTTCAAAAGTTGAAAAGCATACAGAATCATTAATTTGTAACTACTGAAAAGTGCAAAATCATTTAAAAATCAGAAATCAACACAATTAATTGAACAATAGTTTATTCAACCCCGTTTTACTTACAGCCCTTCTCCAACTTATTTATTATTTTTCATGTTCTTTTGCTTCATATTTTTGAAATATCAATCTTGGACAATTACAGGTTATTTTCTTTACTTTTTTGAGGTTGTTTTCTATCTCAAATAGTCGTCATAATCAATTATATTTGATTGAGTTTGTCCTGGTAAAAAGCAACGCTTAATGAAACCAACAGTGTCATTCAGCTACAAACCTGTCTTTATGGGCATCGGTGTAGCAGGAATGTAAGTCTCCCGTTCTTATTGTCCGGGTTCACGGTACAGTAAGGTATAGGCTAACAACTCTCACGCAACATTAGTTTCACGCTTTACTCCGTTATGGTCTATGGAAGGCGGACTACCATTTCATGGGGACTAAGATTCCTTTCACATCGGTACGTAACCATAATTTCAGAGATGGACAATTATTTTGTCAGTGTTTTGTGTCTACATTTAACATTTCTTTGTTTTTGAGAAAACAACCACATTGGAAGCACGCTGTTACTGTAACAATAAAACAATTTTCATGTGTGTGAAAAAGTAAAATTTAACAATCGGGATAATGCGCAACCCCACAACTGATTAATCATGTTAATATTGCAACTGGTTTCGGAAAGATTAAATTCAAGAAGAATACTAGTATTTAAAATATAAACTAACAAATAAATAAACGCATTACCGTACCAAAACTGATGAAGTGGTTATCGTCGTTCCCCCGGCACCTCCAGTTACCAATCGTACATCTCCTTCTTCATCTACAACAACGATGGGAACCATCGAAGACATGGGTCTTTTTTCAGGTTTGATAAAATTGGTAGGAGAAGCTGGGACTCCAAAAAAATTAGTCGTGTTTGGTGTTGAAAAGTCATCCATTTCATTGTTGTAGATGATTCCCGTTGTTCCTCCTAAGACTTTCGAACCTAAGCTAAGGAAAACCAAACAAACAAAAAAAGTTCCATTTTGAAAATGTCAACATTGTTCTAGTTTCATTACAATATATTTGCAATACAGATATGTTTAGTTTTATAATATAGCATTCAAAATATTACTGTGTATTATATTTGCACGAACACCTGGCTTCCGAGTAGGGTGTGTGTTTTTGTATCAACAACTTTAATATCAGTTCGGCGGAACTCAGAATTGGGATACGTATCCGAATTCGGATACCCACGCACATTTCGTATCCGAATTGTGATACCCGTATCAGAATAAGGATATGGAGTGGTATCTTAATTCTGATACTCCTGTCGTGGCGCAGGAAACAAATCGAAAGCGCAAGCTGGCAAAAACATGTAGAACATCTTTCTTGCATTTATGATAAATGTATCTGTGGAAATTTCATTTTCAATTTCAGCGGAACAGCTTCCAAACATGTCCTGATAGCTTCTTATCACAGAAGGCAAAATAATTTGGTCAATACTTTGATAGAATTTAGATGACAAAATTAATGATGATAATGTTATTGACTTTTATACATACCGGTATTGTGCGCGACGAAGCTCAATATTCATTTCAGCTGATATCCCGTTTCAACTGTTTTTAATCCAAATTCGGATACGGGTATCAGAATTGGGATACGGAGTATCCGAATTCGGATACGTATCAGAATTGTGAGTTCCGCCGAACTGATATTGTGTCCAATTATTTGTGACCTTTTTTTTTCGAGAAAAGCAGTTGATTATCTTACCTTTCTTTGACCTTTGTCCCTATAAGGAAGGAATAAAACGATCTTTTTGAGGGAGTCAAAGGTCTAAAAAGTTAAGATGTAAAATGTTGGTCCTTGACCATGAATTCAAAGTGCCCACGATGTTACCATCATGACCTTTTCTTAAGAGGCTTTCATTAAGAGCTTATGAGTAAAAGAAAACTATCGATTTATTTCTAGAATTTCAAAGGACCCAAAGGGTTTAAAAAAAGTGTCATTCCTGTGACACTATCATGTCTAGGCCTAGTTTATATACCCTATCCACTCGTCCAATTCAACTATTTTCCGACTGACAAACCTTAATTTTTTTAAATACTCAAACTTTCAATAGTTTGTCAAATCACCCTACTCTATGATTAAGCATTATGAAAGTATCATTGACATCATTTTTTGCACACTAATATGAAATAACCCAATGCAGCAGTGTCATACATTCAGAAAATACATCGTTGAATTGAATGAGTGAATAGGGTATTTATTTACAGCATGATTCCATAAGTACATGTACATTAAATTCAAAAGATATCTCCAGAGTATGAAAGGCAGAATAATTGAAAGAATTAGCAATTTTGAGATGCAGGAAAGAACAGAAGTGCTAGGAAAACAACTGCCAGAACAGTATGGATCCACAGTCAAAGTTTTGGATATATCAAACCTGGTGTAGTGAGACTTAGTGTCTCCCATAACCAGGAGTCCGGGTTAACACTGCAAAAAAGTTTGTCAAATATACATCCCTACCAACTGTTGGGCAAACTAAAAAAACACCGTAGATCAGACACTTTTGCCAAAATTTTGTATCGCTTTTACCCCACAGATGGCAGATAGACTCGCGTTTTCGCTCAAATAGGTTTGCCCAAAATTAGGGCACGGATGTGTGCCCAATAGTGTTATTTTTGTTTTGCCCAACGTTGGTAGGGATGTATACTTCATCAACGTTGGGCGAAATCACCCCCAAATCGCCCAACTTTCTAATTTATTTATTGATTGCACATGTACAAGTACGTTCTACACAAATGAATAGTAGCCAGGACACTCTGATCAGTCACACGGACGCTGTATTTTATTACACCGGGACGCAATTGTGAAAGGCGGGGGAACAATCGCTCCGTCAACGAGTCCCCTACAGAGCTGTTTAATACTAGTAGATGTGCCTTTGCATATTCAGTCTCGAAGTGTTACGTGTAATCCGATTATCACCCTAACAACTGGTTCACGCTTTCTAGTTTTGAACCATGATCGAAATGATCACCGCATAAAAGTATAGCATACACTGTTGTTAGGGGATGTGCGTGAACCAGTTGCTGTGAAAGTTACATAACCACTACGATATTGAATACATTATATTAAGGTGTCGCTTCAAAGCTCAACCAGAGGCAAACCACGCGGAACCGGCAGTTCTGGGCGTTTGTTATTGTTCAATAACAATAACAGTGGCTTAAAGCGTCCTTTGCAACGAGTCATTTGCATAAATTATGATATGTCACTTCCGCAGCGCATAGGTGAATTCAAGTATGCCAGTGAAAGTGATGCACATTTTTGTACTTATTTAGGAGGTTCAAACATACTTACTATGTGTTGATTGTACTTGTCAATGCAAGAGCGTTCCCGTCGCTATCAATGACGGAGACATGTGTTGTTCCTCCGTCAGATTTAAAGGATAATTCACCGCCGTCGTAATACTCTGGCTCGTGGGTTTCGTTGTCCGTTATTCTTTGTCGTGTCTCTTCAGCGGCCGATTCGGACAGCATTAATTCAATTAGCTGTAATATAGAAAGATTAAATGGACATCATTATTTTTTTGTTACTTAGTGAGTGAAATTTTCCGTAACATTTGTTTTTCATGTTCCGTAAAAAAGTAAAAGGCAAAATCATGTTATGAGGACTGAAAATAAATTTTAATTTAAATTTTTTCAACATTAACAACTGATTGATAACTCGAAGAATGTATTGGAGCGAATGCCGCACTACTTATGCGGTTGTCTCAATCCGTCGTACGTGCATGTACGTGCAGACTGCATGCAAAAATGTAGAAAAAAATCGTCAGATACGTACGTTATACACTGAAAACAAAACCTACTCAAGCAGCTGCTTGACTAACTTTAAACTAGTCAGGCAGGTTAATCCAGCTTGCCTGACTAGTTTGACGTTGGTCAAGCCAAATTTCTAACTAGTCAAGCCTGCTCGACTAGTATTAAACTAGTCAAGCCCGCTGGACTAATGTGCGAAACTTTGCTTGACGAGTTTGCCAGACTGAGAGCTTGACTACCTTGATGGTACAAAAGAGCTTGACCAACTTCAAGTTGGTCAAGCTGGCTTGACTAGCTTAAGTTAGTCAGACTGAGCCTGGTCAGGTGGAGTCTTGTGAAACACCGTGCCGTCGTTTTACCTCATAAATGTCACCATCATGTACTACTGATGTATCGTGAATTATATCATTTGTTTATATGCAGCTGACTGACTATTTTGGTGGTACTCAAATGTCACTCTTAAACCTCTATCTACATTATTGACGGATTAGCTATATCAAAGACTGTATCTGTGGCTCTGCAACTACATAGCATGCATATATATTGCACTAGGTTTGTCTAGTTGGTTGGACTAGCTTGAGGTTAGTTATTTGGGATCGGCTAGTTTGAGTAAGCTATTCAAGGCACCTGTACTAGTGTTACATTAGTCTATCCAACTGGACTAATGTTATGTAAGTCAAGATGTGTACCGTCTGGACTAACTTAAAACTAGTCAATAACTAGTCGAGCGACTAGCCTAGACTAGTCCAGCTTGCTGGACTAACGTAAAGCTGGTCAACAGACTAACTTAAAACTAGTCAAGCAAGTAAAATGAGGGAGTAGGCTAAGTTAGTCATCATAGTCCAGCAATACTGACTAACTTAAAGCTAGTCTAGATGCGTACCATCTGGACTAGCTTAAAGTTAGTCACACTGACCAGTTTAAGTTTTCAGTGTAGGCACCAACTCTGTTCGAATTTTGGAGCACGCAGATAAGACGTAGCAGTTTTAGTGCATTAGAAACTTCCTCTGCGTGTTGGTTACGTTCGGGCTAACGATTAAATATCAGTACGATCTTGACGTGCTCGGTACTGACAACGTGCGCAACACGTATACGATAACAATTCTTCCCATGGCCACTTCCTCCCGCACTTCCTCTGCAGACGACGTATTTAGCACGTACGTGCGTGTATCGTACATACGTGTAAATGACTCCCTCACATGTCTTTTTTCCCTAAAACTGATATGTTCCAAAATACGACGTCACTTGGATGTGACGAAATTGTGACACGTACACATGTGACTCGTCATATCGAAAGACGGTACTTGTGGGAACCTTCAAGTTCCTCCTTTTATGACAACAATTATACCAATGTATGACGTCACAGCTGCGTTGCCGCTTATACTCAAAGTATCATGTTCAGTGCAGAAGGGAGTGAACAATCCCCTAAAAGGAAGCGAAATATGTCGATGTGATCACCCCGGGGATAACTGATGTATGTGTTCGGGTAACCACCCGAGTTCCATATGTGTTCGGGTAACCACCCGAGTTCCACAGGTTCCGAAAGTGACTCTATTTGAGACCAAAAATTGGCAAAAATGGGTGAAATGATACTGGGACCATATATCTACCATATCTGTTCGAATGGATACCCTATCCGGGACTACACCTGTTCAAATGACATTTGGGTGACCGTGTGGCTTTGGGGGCTGATGCCCCCGCAAGATGGTAAAAATCATGTAAAACAGTAAAATCAGCCTGTTTTTAATGACTTTTACCATTCTCCCCCCCCCCTCAAAATCGGAAAATCCCCCAAGGAAAAATCCTGGCACGTCAGTGAATGAGTACCCTATCTGAGACCGAACGCAACTGTGACGAAATAATTATTACAAGAAATCATAGGTAAAATATAACTGTTCACCATTTTAAGACTTTTAAGAAATGTTTCTAGGTATTTAGAGCATTTTTATTAGCAAAATAAGACACCATTGTCATTCATTTAACCATTCCTTCTTAGTTTGATACAGGGGCGTCGGAATGAAAATAAAAGTGGTGCGGCCCCTGGTAAAAGTGGTGCGGCCTGTGGCCCCTTAGTTACCAAAAATAACTTGAATAAAGAAACAACTAAGTCCAAGAAGACAATAGTTACTAAAAACCCGAATTTGTACAGTACTATTTGTTGGTTATTATTGCTAACTTAAAGACTATAATAAAACGCATTGACATATTTTTTTTTCTTTTTTATGGCTGAAAAGTTGTGCGGCCAAAGCCCACATGGCCCACACGGTTCCGACGCCCCTGGTTTGATACCCTATCAGAGAATTAAGAGCCAAATTAATTTGCGTTTACTTTTTGGTAACGCAAGTGGTTATGGTCATATTTTTTGAGGTGAGGCCCATTTGCGTTTCATCTCACTCACTTCATCCATACCGCACTCCTTCCTGGTCATCGTTGATTAGAGTTGATTAATACCTTTATTTGGCTAATATTTTTGATTGATTTTATAGACTAATACATTATCTTCAAAATCATACCAAAATTATGACATATCATACGATTATTGAAGAGTTGTGACGAAATTTGATGCACAATATACATATCTCATCCACACCAACCACATTTATGCTTTTTTCATCTTTGGCTAAATTAGCTCATTGACTTTTAACTTCTTAAAAGCGTTAATTATCAACTTTTTTCGGGTTAATTCCAACTTGTTTTTGATAAACAATAACTAGTCTTTAAGATCATATAAGATTGGTGACGCTTCAATGGATTTTCAAGGAGATATGACAGAAAAATTATTCATGCACAATTTTCATGATGCCTCAACCTCACCCTCAACCTCACCCTCAACCTCACCCGAATCCACCCCTGGCTAGGTAGCTTTAACGGGTCATTAAGCTTAATTAATCACTTCATTTGGATTTTGATCTTAATTTCTTGAAAGTCAAATAAATTGTCTTTAAAATCATACCAAAATTATGACATTTCATTTGATTGTTGAAAAGATATGACAAAAATTGATGCATAAATCACTCTCCATGTAACAAATCCACCTTTTATGGTGCCCACATTAAAAAGGATGACCTTATCCGGTAAGAATACTCTTGCAGTTACCCCCTTCCCCCGGGGTTGAGCACCATCTTGAAAAATCGTTGGATCTGTATTTAGAAACTTTAATTACTATGAACTACTAAGGATCCTGCTCTATTCGGTGAAGCATAAAGTGTATTGCTGAAAATTAGGCTGAAACCATTATAGTCGGCCTCCAAACAAAATTTTCCCTACCAAACATTTGGTCGTGACGTCAACATGACGATTGACTCGAAACAAAATAACTTCAACACCGAGTTGAGAACAAATAAAATTTCGCGCCAGATTGTACGTACATGTTATTGAATTGCCATATACATTGGACCAAATGTTTGTTACCCGTTCATACTTTAAATTCCATGGCAAATATTTGGTGACGTCACTACCGAATGTTTGGTAGGAAAAAAATGTTTGGAGGCCGACTATGGTTTGGGCTTAAGAAATAATCTTACCGCTTCTACGTCAACGAAATCATCATCTCCCAATTCGGCTCGTCTTGCAAATCCAAACTTGAACGCTTCTGCGATCCGGTGATATGTAAGGCCTATTTGATTATTCGATACACTTTCTGGTGACATGTTATACCCTAAAAAAAGAAGAAATACTAGTGTCAGTAAATGCACAACACTGTCTATGTAATCGAAATTGTATGTGATATTTGATACAACATTTCGGATGTGGTCCTTATACATGTGTCTCAACGCTATGATACCTTGGTCTGTTCAAATACTTCGTAGATCCTCTAATTAATTGGTCCTATGGGAGTCTAAAATTCCAAAGGGGCCGATATTGTCTAAAATGGTCTCAAACTGTTCCTCTCACAAAGTTGTCTACACAAAGTAATATTTTGCAGTGCATCAGATCATTTGTTGATATGGTTACAGGTCAAAGACAACTTTGTGCTACAGACAACAATGCAATGGTAAGTGAAGTAATCAATTAAGAGACGACCGATCGCTCGGGCCGCCAAATCCAAGTAATATAATGGTCAATAATACCAATAGGTACTTACACTTTAATTACTAATGACTGGTTATCCCAGTTATTGCCTCGGGTTAGGATCTCGGCTTTTCTTTGTTCAACTAGGGCGAATTACTTGGGTCTAAGTTGATTATGTCCCTTAATATGTTTTTGACACTCTTGAAATTTTGGACCGCCAAGATTTTCATTGTTGAAAGGTTTTCAAACACGCTACAAAGTTGTTCATCACAAATCAACAACTCTGCATCTGATGCGTTGGCATGTTTGAATAGGACTAAATCCATGACCTCTGATATAACCTTTCACAATTTTGACTATAACTCCAGAACCATATTTTAGAAATAAGTAGATTGTTTACCACTAACAAAAGGGTATTGTAAGATATACAAATACATAGACGGGGATGAAAAATGTCTTCGCATTTTTTACATACCGTCTAAAATGTTCAATATATATGATGCCACAGCTCCACTGGCTGGAGGTCGCGGTGAATACATCGTCATTTCTCCTAGCTTAATCTTCAATGGTGTATATTGCACTTCAGCCTCGTATTTGGCTAAATCTTCTAAAGTTATGATTCCATCTGTCAATTGTAAAAAATATATATTTTCATCAAACTCAGCTGGACTGACTTCCATGTAACTCATTGTGCAATCTTATATGTTTTTATATGTATGTAGTTTATTGTTTTTAATTTTGATATTGATATATTATGTTTGACCCCTTGGAACTCTTGAAAAACAGTGATTTCACTGATTGGGTTTCCCCAGGCAAAATAAGAATAAATCACGTAACTATGCGGCGAGGTTACGAGGTGTTTACGGAGTCATACTGGTGTAATAGGAATATTAGTCCCCTGATCTTACTGTCCGGGTTGTGCAGTAAAGTATAGGCTTACAACTCTCACGCAAGATTCACGCTTTATTCCGTTATGGTCTGTGGAAGGCGGACTTTGATTCCAGGGGGACCTTGATTAAGTTCACACCGGGAAAAAATTCAGCAGACACAGACCGACTGGCAACACCTTGTCATATCAGAGTCATACCGATGTTGGATTGTTGCGGCTTCCTTTCGCTTGCCAGACACTGGTCAGCGACCGGCGGTTATGTGACCGTAGCATCATGGTCCAATAACTATCGGCGGCTGACCGCTGACCGGAACGCACGAATTCACCAATATTTGTGTCATATCGATGTCATACCGATGCGCAACGTTGCGATTTCTTTCAGATTTCATGACAACGGTCGGCGACCAATTTTTATGTGGCCATATTATAAACTGCAACAATCGCAGACATGAGTCAAGTATTTGTGTCCCACAATTATTTCTTTCTCTTTTTCGCTCGAAATAATATTAACATTACCTCTTCCTTGAACTTCTTGCACAATATTAGCTGCTATTTCTCCAAAGTAGAATGGGTCAGCACTTCCATTAAGAGCTATTGTTTCTAATGTTGTAGCTAAATTTGGAAACCTAATAGTATCACCCTCTTGTAATAATCTTCCGTTTTCGTCGCAGAAAACTTCTCTAAAGAAAACATGTTAAATGTTAATACAATCATCATTTTGAAGTTTTGATGTTATGCACCTCAATGATATTCAGTCATTCGACGTTAGCTCGCCATCAATTTTGAACTCTAGATACGATGCAAATAAATGTAAATACATTTTATTTCATATTTGGGGAAGGATGAAAAGGACTGAATGTTAAATATTCATTCTTTGCCATAATAACATTTACCATTCGTGCCTTTCTAGTTCCTTACAACCGTAAAAATACATGCATTAGTATGTAGACACTTGATGAACCATTATTTGGTGACTTTTCTTTTTGCAGATTCACAATATCCATGCATTCTTTAAAAAATCTGAAAAGTTTGATTTGAAAAAAGTGAACTGAAGTATGAAAAAGCACATCTTACAAAGACCATCAACATAAAAGCATAAGGCTTATCTAATTTTTAATGCGTTTATCTCAGTCTCATCTTTTTCTTCAAGACAAGCTTTGCATTTGACGGACCATAACTTGACTTACGGATGTCAAGTAAAATTCATGTTTTAATTTTAATCCTTATTACATGGACTATGCAAATATGTAAAAAAACAACAACAATAAAAAACGAGACCGACGTTATGGTTGTATGAGATGGACGGTCACATTGTTTAACAACTACTTGAACAGCAGCATGTTCAACTACAAATGAAATAATACATGGTTTTGATATTTGCTTCTTTTGATACTAACCTAAGATTTTTATCAGCAAGAATTACATAATCATATGATCGCATTGCACCAGCTAAAGCGCCACCAATCGGAAACCCATTTCGAGCAAGTTCAATCGAAGGTTCGATTAAGTCCCTCCAAGGTAGTTGACCAGCACGTTTATGTAATTCGTAATAACCTTTGAATTCTCCAGGCACTCCAACAGCGAGACCACCTGCAAAAGATAAGACGAAACATAAGTAAACAAGCGTTGGCGAGCGGATAGAGCACGGGTCTCGTACTCATAGGTTGCGGGTTCGATCCCCGGGCGTGGCGGTTTTCGTCTCCTTGTTTTCATGGGCATGAAACTTTACTCTACCTGCTCCGTTGTTCGGATGTCACGTTAAGCCGTTCATGAGGTATGAAAATACAGTGTAGACTGATTGATTGATTGATTAACAGACAATCGTTTTAACCTTATCCACACATAGGGAATTACATTTGTACTCAGTTACTGGGCGAGTGTCTAAAATGAATTTGGGGTTCAACATAAGACCACTAGACCCAAGAGCTCCACCGGTCCAATGTCAAATTGGCACGTTTCTGGTTATATTGCAGATCACGGGAGTATCACTGAGTTTATAATTATGCTCTATGACGCACACCCAGACTTATACACATCATTTTAAATGCTGAATCAAATTAAATACTAGCAGAGCCTCCTTTTTACATAGTATTTACATGACGTCAAACAGTTGAGCTGCAATAGTTGTTTGCAGTAGTATATTGTTCTGATTACAGCCCGCTAGTCCGAAGGTTCGCTAGTCCGAAGGTTCGCTAGTCCGAAAATGAAAAAAGGTTCGCTAGTCCGAAAATAAAATAAGGTCCGCTAGTCCTAAATTAAAAAGGTCCGCTAATCCTAAGGTTCGCCAGTCCGAAAATAAAATAAGGTTCGCTAGTCCGAAAATGAAATATGGTTCGCTAGTCCGAAAATGAAATATGGTTCGCCAGTCAGAAAATGAAATAGGGTTCGCTAGTCCGAAACTAAAATAGGGTCCGCTAGTCCGAAAAATAATTAAGTTTTGTTGATTTGCAACCCAATTTTTTTTCGGACTAGCGGACCTTTTTTATTTTTGGACTAGCGAACCTTATTTCATTTTCGGACAAGCGAACCTTTTTTCATTTTCGGACTAGCGAACCTTATTTCATTTTCGGACTAGCGAACCTTATTTTATTTTCGGACTGGCGAACCTTAGGATTAGCGGACCTTTTTAAATTTCGGACTAGCGGACCTTATTTCATTTTCGGACTAGCGAATCTTTTTTCAAATTCGGACTAGCGAACCTTATTTTCGGACTAGCGAACCTTTTTTCAAATTCGGACTAGCGAACCCTCAGGTATAGGAAAATACGCTTTCGAACTAGCGAACCTTATTTCATTTTCGGACTAGCGAACCTTCGGACTAGCGGGCTGTTACCATTGTTCTGTTAAGTGGTTGCATGACAAGCTCATCAGATAATAACGTTTTGGCACACCGCTCCACCCTCGCCTTAAAGAGGTAGGCCTACATCGCTTGGAAAGATGTAATCCCGACAGTTACTTCACATACACTGTTGTTTGAACCCAATAGAAATAGGGACATTTTATTTCTAAGTGTCAAAATAGATGGCGCTATTCATAAAAACTCATTTTTGGATGTGGAAGAGATATGCTGGTGTGTACTACCGAAATTAGATATGCAAATGAAGCATATGACCTCAAGAAAATTTAATTTATCATTTTTAACCAAAATCTGCACAGATCAAACGACATAATCGATAATCAAATATAATCAATAATTTGAAATATGTATAGCGCCCTCTTTTTTGCACAATTCTAAATTTACAAAAAATACCAATAAATGAGCCCAAAATTAACCAAATTTCATCCAAAATGATATAAAATTTTAAGAATGGGTTCAAAACTTTAGTATGCAACACATTCCAGCTATTTATACTGCTTTTTCAACGTTCTGTGAATAAAAAAATGAATTTTGGGTTAAAAATTAATAAATGTCCACTTCAAACAACAGTGCATACATTACTATCCTTTTCGGATTGTTTTGTGTGTCTTTGCCAATGTGCATTGAAATATTAAAGCAGCAAAAGCTCGAATGCCACTGCGTTTCCCCGCAAAGAAAAAAATGAAGCCTTCAGACTAAAGGTAGTGCTGTGATAATACAGTGTACTACACTCTTAGAAAGGAAGGATCAAATATGAGACAAAAAGGATCAATTTTGATCCTTTTTAGGTATCAAAGTGATCCCAAAATAAGGATCAAAATTCTTGATCCGAAAAAAGGATCAAATATTTCTTATAAAAAAGATCTGCCTAAAAACATCTCACTGAAGTGACCCTAGCAGGGTTTGAACCCACGCCGCATATGCACCATGTATAATTACCAATTATAATGACCAACGCTCTAACCACTCGCCCACTGAAGAGGCAGTTATCAAGTGTGAAGAAATTATCGTATTTGTATACCATTGTTTACATTCCCGGCAATGTAGTGGATATGGGGTATAATCAAATATGAAACAAAAGATCACGTTGGATCCAAACGCGGTATCAAATATGAGCTCATCCTTTCCGTATCAAAGTAAACCAGAAATACGGATCAAAACTTTGATATTGTAATCAAAAAGGATCAAAATGAAATGATCCTAAAAAAAGGATCAAAACTGATCCTGGTGAATTTGATCCGATCCACGTTGGATCAAAAGTGATCCTTAAAGGATCAAAATAAAATGATCCCGAAAACTACTCGTATATTTGATACCGGCCTTCTAAGAGTGTACTGTCTTAAGAAATGTATGCAAATGAGAACAGTTATAGTTTACACTGTGATGTGGGAATTTAATGTCAGAAATTTGAGAATCTGTAATCGTTCAAAAACTCAAGTTTCATTATTGATGCACAATGAAGATTGCAAATTATGCTGAATACCACCAAAAATCATGTTGTCACAGTCATCCAGTGATCACTTCTTAACACACTCGATAGACCAAGAGAGCCGCGCAGTTTGACATAGCTGCATTGATCGGTTAATAATTAGGGCCAGTACAGTTTTTTTGGCACACCGAATATTCAATCCAACAACTATCCGCGTTTAAATTATTTCGCCTTAGACACTAATGCACCTTGGTATTAGAACGGAGATTTCATGATATCGTATAGAATACTTAATTAATTATTCTTTATTATTCAACTTTGTCGATATTGATATAAAATTGGATGGATTGAGCATGATACAAAAAGATATTGGTCGAGCTATGAGTTTTGCGAAATATTGTGCGAGACGCGCAGCGTCGAGCTCGATATTTCTAAAACTCATAGCGAGACCAATATCTTTTAGTATCATGCGAAAAAATCCATCCAATATTATCATTATTATGTTCAAAATCTGACATTTTGTTTTCTGTCCGATATCCCTGTCCGATTTATTTGGAAATCGGTCAGCTCAGAACATAATAATGCACAAAATTGGCATAGAATATTCTATAGGAAGAAAAAGTCTGATCCAAACCTTATATAGTCATTCTAAGACGAAAGTCTGGCTGCGCGATTCCCTACATGACACTCTTAGACCTCTACTCAGAAGAGTCTCCTAATTATGCAGTTAAGGCCGAACCATAGTCGGCCTCCAAACAAAATTTTCCTACCAAACATTTGGTCGTGACGTCACCAAATATTTGCCATCGAATTTAAAGTATGAACGGGTAACAAACATTTGGTCCAATGTGTATGGCAATTTAATAACATGTGCAATCTAGCGAAATTTTATTTGGTCTCAACTCGGTGTTGGAGTTATTTTGTTTGGAGTCACTCGTCATTTTGACGTAACGAACAAATGTTTGGTAGGAACAATTTTGTTTGGAGGCCGACTATGGTGTCGGCCTTACAGTAGTTATCGCGGTTATAGGAAATGTAGATCGCAGCGAGAAAGAACCTTTTCACTGTTCTCCAGTCGCTCCACAAGTCCCAGACGCTTTTGGACTTAAAATCATAATACCTTTGTTTAGAAAACCATAAAATAGTGATGTTTCACTCTTAAAATTGTTTTACTCTGTTGAGTAAAAATTTACTCAACGGTCACAGCTCATTGCTGAGTAAAATCTTACTCAACATTGAGTAAAATCTTGCTCGGTTGAGTCAATACTACTCAATGTTGAGCACATCTTACTCAATGTTGAGTAAAGTTTTCCCAACGATGAGTAGGATTTTACCCAACAAAATGAGCTGTGACCGTTGAGTAAATTTTTACTCAACAAGAGTAATTTTTTTTTAAAGAGTGTTCCAATGGTAAGGCTAACATTTAACAAATGTAAGTTAAGGTACATAGAACTCAAGCTTCCATCATCAATAAAATATAATAGTATATCTTACCATAAGTGGAAGAATTATATGTACCAACGAACATCTCCTCGTCAGCTTCAAGAGGTGCTTTCTCACGTGCATTTACTGAAAAAGCAGAGCCATCAGTCCTATTATAGAATATTGTAAAATGGCCGCCACCTATTCCAGTACTATGGCAGTTTATCAAGCCAACACATAACATAGCAGCTATCCCAGCATCTGCTGCACTTCCGCCTTTCTGTAGAATTTCTCTGAAATAGAAGAAAAAAAGACCCGGAAGCGGTGAGTAAATGAACATTCTTAAATGGAAAACAAATACAAAGTGGACATGCGGGGCTTCATCGCTGCTGAGATGTACTGTTTCTTTAGAAATCTGCTTAATCTCTATGATCCGTAAGAGGGGCACCATGATGAACAATGATGAGGGACACTTTTTAAGTCACATTAATTCTCTCCTGACGTCATTAGGTTCAGATGTACGTAATACCGGAAGCCTTAAGGAAGATAGATCACTCTGATGAAGCTTGTCGCTTATTA
>JXSR01S047768.1:21296-38160 GCA_000969725.1 Ophiothrix spiculata
ATTAACGGTCCCTTATTCCATTCAAATCATATTGTATGTTTGGTAAAAGCAGATGTTGTTTTTAATTGAAACCGCATTGGTTGTCTGCTGTTTCTTACATTACAAGGCAGAAATACCATCAACATGATCATCAGCATGGCTATAAATACAAAAATATAAAAATAATAGAATAGAAATGAAGGCAATAAGCGTATCTTAAGTCCATTGCAGCATTTTTAGTTCTTGCAAAATATATTGTCCTTTTATTTATTGGTTGTGTCGGACGAAAATTGTTAACAAGAGTTCTGTTTGCAAGGCCAAGGCCAAATAATCCACTTGTTTGTACTTGACGAAATAACGCCAGCTGCAAATAGGTAAGAGAACGAGAAAAAGAAAGAGAAAATCTGTTATTAGAAATTGTATTTTTATATACCGGTAATTCATGAAAAGCTTAATGGTACCTGACCTCATTAGAATCCTAAAATTTATATATCGAACTTATCTTATTCTAAATATTTCTGAAAGCCTAATTTTATTTACTTTAAATATTTTACACTAACTTTTGTCCTATTGAAGTCTTACCTGAGATGAGAGCTGTCGTCAGATTGAAAGAATTATGGTTTTTGAAATACCCTCTTTTACACTGGTATTTTAACAGACAAAAGTTGCGGCGACACATGCGTAGACAAACCTAACTTGAATTGCCCTCTATACTCTATAAACCTTGAAGTATGCAACAAGCAATCAAACTCGGCTACGAGATCCATAGCATATCCCTTGTATTCTAACATTTGAGTTGGTGGTGGTGTATTGTATAAGAGACTAGCATTGATTGATTAGGATTGATAAGACCAAATCAATGCATTTTTCCACGGATCTTTCATGATTTCGGTATTATTTTTGCTTAAGTTTGTTGCTTCTACATGAACAAATCTTGAATATAAGTTCAGTTCAAAATTTAACATGATTAGATATGTTGATATGATTCGAAAAGTACGAACCAATTAATTTCTGCGTATGGTGATATTGGTTAAGGTGTGTTGATCAGCGGCTTGTTGAATACTTCAAAATTTATAAACTATAGGCTCGACAATGTAAGCCAAGGTTAGACTCAGTCCATCAGTCTTACAGAAACTGCACACGCGCTTCAAATGGCCCGAACAACAGGAAGGGAGGGAGACCCCATTTGGCGACTGGTGGATCCAGTCTAACCCACGGGCTTACCTGTTGTCTGGACACCATTAATGGTTTCCTGAAAACCACCCACTGTACAACCTCGTTACAATCAGGGTTGGTAAGAGAACCTTCATATAAAAAGAAGTCGCCGCGGTCCATTTTGCTTGGGAGAAGACCACCTAATGGAAAGACTTTCGGGAAAACGTACCTGTTACCTATTAAAATGGAAAAGTGGAGATGGCGGTGTCAGGGAGGTCAATAATTTACCGACAAATGATAGACATGAACTTATTTACTAACGTAGTTTAAAATTTAGCCATTTTTCAACACGTGCTAATTTTAAAGGGACTAGCCTAGATTTCACTTAGAATTGAAAACTTATGGAAATGCTCTAAATAAAGCTTAAAAGTGTAGTAATATACAAAAAAAGTACAAAGATATGACTCAATTTGAGAGATAATTAATTTGCAATATATCATTCTTTGATGATGGTGTGACTATCTTGTGTTTTCTGAATCCAAAATTTGTACCTCAGATCTGGATTTAGCTCTTAGAGATAATCTTATACAATAAAAGAGAAACAATTTCATCAAAATAATTTGTTTACCCATCACGTGTGTAGAAACAAAATCTTTTTAAATTTTGAAACTAGAAACACCGTTTTCACATCCTTTTTTCGCCGGCGAAAAAAATTAAAGCAGGTAAAGAATTACAATTTTCTCCAATATTCCTTAAAAACTACTTGTAGGTTATATTACTATAAACATGTTCTACCGATTCATGTAAAAAATATTTAGGTAAAAAATAAGTGGGAAGAATCTTGGCCAGTCCCTTTAAGCTAAGGTGCTTATAAGCTAAGGTATTCATCGAAACGGTCATGACGAATATCATAAGAATGTTCACAACTGTCCTTGGATGGAGGCATGTGTGTGTGCAATGTTTCTGACGAAATGGTAAAGAAATTAACAAAAAAATGGGAACATACACCGTTGATACGTACCTTTAAATCGAACTTTATCTACCACACTAGATATCTTTTCAAATTGAGGGTTTGGTTTGGAACTGACCTGAAATTATTGACGGAAATATGTTAATATTTATGGTGTATACATTGTGAATGACTTGTCTTTTACGTTTATCATATTATCTTTAGACTAAATTTACCTCAAATACTCGATGTTCTTTGTTTGAGCATATCTGCTGGACACTGTTTGATTTACTGTATAATTCCATCCAAAAAACACGTGTTAACCAACACGAGTTTCTCATTATCAAGCCGTGTGTCGGGGCACGTTTTACAATATTGAAGTATTTAATAATATTCTAAGAAGACTACGTCACAATTTGGATTTTGGAAATAAAATTCAAATTCGGTGTATTATACTCAGGGTACTTGTTATAAGATTGGACACTAGCAGCAAATGTCAGAAATTTAAAATTAATTGATTAAAACAGTGTGCCAACGCCAGAGTGGTTATTTATTGCAATAATCAGCTGATTATTGAAATTAGTGTAATGATACAAATACTTACTTAGGGTGCTTTTTTCATGTTTTTGAAAACTTATGTTCGCGGATGATACCCCTTGTAAATGGTAAGTGGTCCCGGACATAGCAATCAAGGCTTTTTTTTTGAAGCATAGATGCTCTTCATCTTACTTCAAATAATGTTGCCACAACAAAATGGCCATTAAAGCATTGTTTAGCTGCCTTATATTAACTTATAAAATTATAGTCTTTGGCTTACCTCAACATATATTGCTAGGGCGACAAGGCCATTTTGGTATTCTAAGGCTTCTTCAAAAGAACGTAGATGAGTTCTGTCGTAGTGCATAATCTGTATCTGTAAAGACGGACGGAATTTGAAAAAGGTTCATCACAATTGAGTGTCAAAGCCAGTAATATTATTGGAGCCTGCACTCAAAAAAAAAATGAAACTTACACCAAGTTCATGCTACTTAGAAAATATTAATTTGAGTTATGTAAAAAATCTAATTTGCAGATATTACTCATAAGATATGCATTCATAACATAAAGTTATTTAAACTTGACATATTGAAGTTGCACTGACAACATGGGTCCAATAATTATGAGTACGGTGTATGAATCCGAAAATTGAGTAAGTATTACTTGAAATTTATCTAGCCGCTGTTACTCAAACTTAAGTTTTCATCGTATTTACTGAATAAAGCCTGTTAAAATAGTTAAGTTAACGTAAGTAAATATGTGTAACATGAATTAATAACAATGACATAATGTATTTCAATTCAATCAACTGAACACAAAAGTAGAACCAACAAGTACAAATATTAAGTTGACAACACCTTCATGAAGATAACAAAATGTAAAATTGAAACAAACGCTACATTGCTCGCTATCAAATCAACTAAAAACGTGGTCGTGCGTCGTTAAAGTTGCTGCGTAAGAGTGAATTCTGCGTTTACGCATTGGTCATGACGCAAGCGTACACGCGTAGATCAATACGCGGACATCCAACCAGCGCGCGGCATGGCTGTGCCGTAGGCCTTTCCATGCTTTGTTTATAAAGCTTTTTTGATTAAACTTTCGTTTTTGATGGTAAGTTTACCAACGAGATTACAGAATTCATGTACACTTAAAAGGATAAAATCGTTGCCCCCTGCTTGTTCTAACGAAACACGGAAAATATCTAGGGTCTGGTGCCATATACCATTCGGCCTGTCGGCCTCATAGAATATGGCACCAGACCCTAGATATTTGCCCGTATTTCGTGAACAAGCAGGGGGTAGCTAATAATATTTTATAAATAAGGACCTCCTATAATACTGAAGAGGCAGGCTACCATGAAAAAAGAAGTAAATAAATAAATAAAATCATGTTCTTCACATAGAATAAAGTATTTTTCAGAATATAAAAGCTGCTATTTAACCCTCGTCTTCCTAAGCCTTTTTCTGTAACACGTCTTCCTGAAAGGGGGGGGGGGGGGGGGGGGTGTGGTTACACCCCTCCCATGTGATATTGAACTTTGGACCCCAAAGTTATATTGTTTGATATTTTTGTATAGGGTAGGGTTTTCTATTTCCATTGATACCAAGATCATGAAAATCGGTCGAGGCGTTACGTAATTATGACGTCACAAAGTATTTCCGAACCGAAAAAATTTAAGAAATTAACAATTCTTATATGTTCTGTAATTTTGAAGTCCATAGCATGCAGATATGTTTCAAAATGGCGATTTGAAATTTTCCGAGTTGGCAACCCCCCGCTACCCGCCAACTTTGACGGCCTACCATTACCCCACCATAGGAGATACTCCTGATTTTTTTCGTCAAAATGACCGCAAAGGATGTAAAAACAATTACCAAAATGATCAGGGTTTGCGTTTGGTGTTTTGGTGCAATCGGCGATCACCCGTTAAGGGGTTGGTACCCCCACCCCCTTGGAAAAACGAGGGTTAATGCTTACAATCAAAATAATAAACGTTTCAGATGTGCAAGCTACGGCTTCATGTTGACATCTCCGTGGTGTTACCTTTACACGTTCAAGGTTTTCCGTTGACCTTTTGTGTCAATTCAAATTGACAATGTTAAGTGCTGGTCTCAAATATTATTGAAAATTCAAATTGACACTGTTAAGTGCTGGTCTCAAATATTATTGAAAATTCAAATTGACACTGCTAAGCAGCGCTGCTAAGTGCTGGTATCAAATATTATTGAAAATTCAAATTGACACTGTTAAGTGCTGGTCTCAAATATTATTGAAAATTCAAATTGACACTGTTAAGTGCTGGTCTCGAGATTCATTTTGAAGGTGTCAAATAACATCTATCAGGTGTCACTGCGTGTCATTTCGACAACTACCAGGTGTTAAAAGACTTGAATAAATCGGCATAACACCTTGGAAGTGTCAAAGATACTTTCAATATGTGTCAAATGATGCAATTATATAGAATACTCACACTGCACAAACTGACACCATATACCCAACAGGGGACCCATTTTGTTTTCAGTGTACTCATTGAGAGCCTTAAGCCCTATTTGAAATACGTTCACATAAACCAAGAGTAAGAAATGTAACTTAAAATGGTTATGCATGAACAATGTTTCAGTTAACAAAAGTTGATCATGCAGCCCGTGTAGGTACATTATCAAGATGCGGAGTAGCTTACGGCGTCTAGATGCGTATTAAATTGGATCTGTGCCACCATGTAGATAGTCCCATAATTGGTCATCCTAAATTTCAAGAACACAATTATACTTATTATCACGAAACGCCGAATTTGACAATTTCTGAAACTAGAGTTATAATAATTTATTTGAAACTTATTCTTCAAAAAATTAAATTAAAAAATATAAACAAAAATCTGTTTTTGAAAAGTACCATGCATCATACCTCACCGGCATATTTACGACCCTGAATAGCATGTTCCGATCCAGTATCATCTGTCTTTCCCCAGTGGAAATTCACTTTGACTGCCTGGTACGTGGCATCTAGAGGGCCTTCCTTGATTAAATAATCTCCAGTCAATTGAATTTCAACTGTAAAGAAAAAAAAAGTATACTACATTATACCGCAAAAGCCCCATTTATGCTTTTTATTGACTATCGCACAAGTCCATGCCCTGTATCTGTAAAAGTTTACCACTAGGCCACCAACACTTAATTTCTTCTGCCTCAGAAGAAATTTCCAACTCAGATGGGAAAAACTAATATGGAAAAATTTATTCCTTGGAGCGGCATTAAACGCTTTGTAGGAAACTGTTTTTACTTTTCATTTATACAAAAGAATATCATGTGTATTGATTTAATTATAGACCGATTTATAAACTCAAACAAGCCAAAATCGTCTAGTGAGTGCAAAGAAGTCATATCGCCATTATCTGCCATTTTTCAAAAATTTGAATCGCATAGTGTAGAATGTCCAGAGGATCAGTGACATGTCACCTAAAGAACCATTTCAAATGCAACTGATATGGGAGAGAATATGAGAGATTTTGGACATTCAATTGACAATGTGTCAAGTAAATATGCAAGGTGCTCCGACAAAATGAAAGGAAAACAGCGATTGGCGGGAAATGTTTCCGAAAAAATAAAATTTGACACGAATTAGATATCTGGTGTATCACTGTGTACAGTTTCAAAGATAAATCATGTGGAGAACATTGTATTTAAAGCGATAAAAATCATGGGTTCATATGGCCCTAACGGGATTCTAAAACACCTTATGCACTTAAAGGAGCTTGGTCCGATTAATCACATTTTAACTTTTAATGTCATATGAAAGATGACCACTCAAGCGGTCTAAATTTCAAATTTCAGCTTAATAGGTCAAACCGTTTTAATTTTATGGGCAAATTTGAATTTCAGAGTCGCCTATACGTTACAAAATTAATTATGGTTACCATAATTAGACACATTTTCATTTATATCTCCAAAACAGAACATAACTCAGTCGTGAAATTTCACATGTCTTGTGAGAAAAATATGAACAACATTTTGGTACCAAAATCTCAAAAAGATTGAAAAAATGTTGAGGCAATCGGACTAGGCTCCTTTAAGAGTTAACACAATGACCATGCTTTAAATTGATTATTTCTTTAAATGGTTATGAAACGTCAATCCATATCTTGTGCAGTGCTGACTTGCGGCATCATGATGTCTTTTAAAACTACTCAATATCACGGGTGTAGGATATCTTGATGTTACTGTTATCATGAAAAGGATTCAGATTCAGATTCAGATTTATTTCCATAAAATACATCAAAATAACATAGAAACGGAACATAATTATGGAAGACAGGACCGGAAGGCCAATAAGGCCTGTTAAATGTCCTTCCCTAGAATACAACAAAAGATAACAGACAAAAATAAATACCTAACAGCACAACTACTCAAACAAGACTACAACAAGGACATGCTCAAAAACTTACTTATAATTTTGAATAATATTTTGCTTAAGTTGATTTCGAAATTGCTTCACATTATTACTATTTTTTATTTTACATGATAATGAATTCCAAAGGATCGGACCATTTGTACGGATAGCTTTATCAGTAAATGATTTTTTATTGAAGGCAATGTTGAGATCATTTGCATGTCTTGTTTGATAATTGTGTATATCAGAGCGCTTATTAAAATAACATGTAAGTTCCGATAAGTGTCGTCTTTCAATGTGGCGAATCACATTTATTCAGAGCTGTGACTTCAAACATCATTACTCACTACCTGGATGACTTCCTCCAATTTTCTTACAAATTGATGGACATCACAGTAAATGGGTGTGTGTTTAAGTAGTATAAAGACATAATATGTGATGGCTCACCCCGAAAGGGGGTACTTTGCAGATTATATTTTTTGATTTTGATTTTATCATTTCATCTGTCAGAGGATTTTCTAAGTTTTGAAATGACACCTTACTTGTTGAAATTGATCGAGGCACTCAAATTTTACGACAGAAAATCTGTTGAAAATTCTTATTATTTTCTTCATTTTTTGCTGCCTATTTTTGCCATTTTCTCGAAGAGTGTTCTGTCGCAAAGTCCCCTTTTTCCGGGTGAGTCTCACCCTTGATGGAACTCCTCTTGAAAGAGTTCCAAAAACAAAATTCTTGGGCGTTTTAATTGACGAAAATTTGACTTGGAAAGATCACACTGATTCCATTTCAAAAACCATTTCTAGAAACATTGGGGCTATTAACAAACTTAAATATATTTTACCAGAAAGAATCTTATATACATTATATTGCACACTTGTCTCACCATACATTAGTTACGGAATACTAGCCTGGGGCAAAACTAATAAAATATATTTAGACAAAATACATAAATTACAAAAGTGGGCAGTGAGGACAATTTCATGTAGTCACTATCGAAGTCATTCCAATCCTCTTTTTGATAAATATGGCATTCTAAAAGTTTATGATGTATATAATGTTGAACTAGGGATTTTTATGTACAAACACCATTTTAAGTTATTGCCCAAAAGTTTTGAAACATTCTTTACTAAAAGATGCGAAATTCACAAGTATCACACAAGAAATAGACAAAATTATGAGCACATGAGAAATAAAACCGTATTTGGTGATAATTTCGTGAGAACAACGGGTCCAATTTTGTGGAATTCTTTGAATGATGATATAAAACGTTGCAAAAATGTCAAAATTTTTCGTAAAAAAATCAAACAGTTTTGTGTAAGTAAATACAATATTGATTGTTAGAGATGGGCACTCGATGCACCCTTATCTATATTGAAACTTTCCATTTCGGATTATTAAACGCGACATCAGTTTCGAGATTTCCAGTTCATAGTTATGTGGCATTCTAAATATATCAAACAACAAATAATTAACGCATGAGTGCTGTCATAGAATAATAAGAATTGTCAAAAATATAATTTTGTGATTTATTGTGTGATGATATCTGGAGAAGAACATTATTTAAATCAATATATACCTTGCTAGGGGGAAGTCATCTCTGGACTTATTGGCCTTTCGACTTCCTCCTCCATAATCTATTTATGTAATATATATATGTAATCAATCTATATAATGTGTAAGATAAGTATGACAATATGAATACTATGTATTTGTTTGACAAATAATTGATTATGGAAATAATAAACTTATAACTTATAACTATATAGTTTAGTACCAAATACCAGTTGAATTATCTCCTTAGATAAATTTTGATACACACTGTGTCTAGACTACATTCCTCCCTGTCAGGAATAACCAGTTGGTGACATCATTACAGGCGTATGCGTTTAAATTATATTTGTGACTCGTCATATCAAAAGACTTGTCTAAACCTACATGTTTCTTATTTCTTTTTTTCAAAATCGGCTTTTTCCGACATTCGGCTTTTTTCAACATTCGGCTATTTTTTAACATTCGGGTTTTTTTTTTTTCAACATTCGGCTTTTTTTAAACATTCGGGTTTTTTTTCAACATTCGGTTTTTTTCCAACATCCGGATTTTTTTCTTAACATCCGCCTTTTTTTTACATTCGGCTATCTTTTAACATTCGGCTATTTTTTAACATTCGGCTTTTTTTTTCAACATTCGGCTGTTTTTAACGTCTTTTTTTCAAAATTCGGCTTTTTTTAACATCCGCCTTTTTTTTTTTTTTTTTTCAACATTCTGTTTGTTTTTCAACATTCGTCTTTTTTTGAATACCCATCTTTAATTTATAAACATTCGTCATTTTTATAAACATTCTTCTTTTTCTAACATTCGTCTTTATTTTTAACATGCGTCTTTTATTTTTAAATATCCGTCTTGGTTTGTTGAGATCCGTCTTTTTTTTTAACGTTTCGGACTAGCGGGGTGTCGGATTAGCGGGGTGTTGGACTAGCGGGGTGTCGGACTAGGGGGTGTACCCGATTGAATATTTCTTTCAATGGTACTGAAACATCAATCCATATCTTGTTCAGTGCTGACTTGTCGTTAAAAGAAACATTAAATTTCGGGTGTGGTATACCTTCAAAGACGTTTAAGGAATCGATTCCTTGTAAATAGGCCTGGGGATCTAAGCACCATAAACTCACCCGTTTTTCCGTTGTTGACAAACTCCATCTTTGCAGCATGTGGAATGTCATTTCTTCCGTAGCCATGGAAACTAATCGAAGACGTATTCAGATCTTGCGTATAGAATGGGTTTATGTCAATGGGTGACTGCTTGTTTCCAGCACAGCAATATGGCCACAATTCTGGCCACATGGAGGGACCTATAAATACGAGATAATGAATAAATCATGATTATTAAGTCGATTATTAAAGTATTCAAACACGCTACAGAGTTGTT
This sequence comes from Ophiothrix spiculata, assembly GCA_000969725.1. Taxonomy (NCBI): domain Eukaryota; kingdom Metazoa; phylum Echinodermata; class Ophiuroidea; order Amphilepidida; family Ophiotrichidae; genus Ophiothrix; species Ophiothrix spiculata. Next base: position 31,229 of record JXSR01S047768.1, read on the forward strand.
CATCGCAAATCAACAACGATGCATCCATGCGTCGGTGTATTTTAATCGTACGAGGGTTACTTTAGCCACCTTAGCGTGACAAAAATACGCTGACGCATCGGATACAGAGTTGATTTGTGAAGAACAACGCTGTAGCGTGTTCAATGTACGTTTCAACAATAATTTTGTTTCTGAAAACGTATATGGAATTTAAAACTATTGTAGATAATATATAGGAGAATCTGAAGTAAATTCTAGTAGGCCCACATTTATAGATGTAAAAGGATATGATCTCGTTTTTTTGAATGACTGTTTATAAGAAGAAGTTATAGGATAGGAGTGAAAAGATTAATCAGGAATGCCAATAGACATATACTAGTACTTAGATGACTGTCGAGACTATTCGGAATACAGGTGAATTTTCTTACTATAATTGTGATAAAAAAACACAAGTATAAAAAGTTTTTATATATATTTCTAAACAAATGCATAACCAAAGTAAAAAAAGAAAAATGCAAGAAAGACAGAGTTCCTTTAAGGTGTCAACATCAATCCAAACTCAATTTGTCAAGGTTGAAAGTTTGCGACGTTCTTGTGATAAAGAAATCGTTGTCTTGGTTACACAACAAGGTCTGATTTTTTTCAGTTGAAGTGATTAAATACAAAATACAAATGAACATAGAGGGATACCCAAACCCAAACACTCAAAATGTTACTCTTATGGGAGACTTTAACAGCTATTTTATAGTATAGAAATATTTACTGACTATTTAAGAATGTTATGGTAGAAATATCATCGAAAAGTGAACTAAATATTATGATTTATTTAAATAAAGTAATAGAGACTAGTGTCTGAGTATCTGGTTCTCTGGGCGGAGCACGTGGCTCTTTAAAATTCTATTAGTCTATTCTAAAAAGACGAAACACGCCACCTATAAAATTATGCGGAGTATCAGTTGAAAGTACTTAGTTACTAGTAATTGAGTTAGAACAATGAAAACGAATTTTAGGGAGCACTTCTACATTCCTTCTACATGTGTTGCGATTGGTTGCTATTATTCTGAACAATAGCAACCGCGCGCCCGGGACTGCCGAGAACCCGCAGACAACCGCCAGTTGAGCATTAAAGTGACCTCTAACCATAATATGAATGTTAACATTCTTATGTGTTTTTTTGATCCAGTCATAAACAAAAACGTAATCCCACAATTATAGTATAAGTAAAGATAAAGGGGTCGGCCTGTATTTCACGGTTCATTCCACAATTTATTATTATTTGCAGTGAGGGGATACTTTAGCACCATACCTGTTCATCATTGTGCTAGATTATGTGATGAGAATGGCAATCAGAGAAGACAAGGACATGCTGGGCTTTACAGTAACACCTCGAAGAAGTCGAAGGCACCCTGCAGAAGTCATTACCGACCTAGATTTCGCAGATGACATTGCCTTGCTATCCGACACATTACAACAAGCTCAAGAACTGCTGACCAGAGTTGAGGATGCTGCTGCAACAGTTGGTCTTATGATGAATGCTTCAAAAACCAAAGTCATGGCATATAACATCAAGACTGATGTTGCACTGTCCACAATAGAGGGAAGTCAACTCGACCAGGTCCAAGACTTTCAATACCTGGGCTCTTGGGTAGATGAGTCGGAAAAGGATGTCCATGTCCGAAAAGCCCTCGCATGGAAAGCTTGTAACAAAATGCGCCTTCTCTGGAAATCCAATCTACCAGACTTGTTAAAGATCAGCTTCTTCCGTGCAGCCGTAGAAAGTATTCTGTTGTATGGCTCAGAAGGGTGGACACTGACAGAAAGACTTGAAGCCAGGTTAGATGGGTGCTACACCAGACTATTAATGATGGTTCAAAACCTTAACTGGAGAGATCATCCTACCAGGGAGGTAATATATGGTGATTTACCCAAACTATCAGAAATAGTGAGAGGTCGCCGCCTAAACTTTGCAGCTCACTGTGCTAGACGGCTTGAGGAACCAGTGTCTGGATTAGTGTTCTGGACGCCCACCCAAGGGACACGTACACAGGGAAGACCAAGGCTGACCTACCCAGTACTTCTTACACAGGATGCCGGCATTGATCAAAACGAACTTCTCAAACTCATGCTAAACAGACAGCAGTGGAGAAAATTCATCATGGCTTCCGACCGCGGTCGACATACAAAGATAGATAGATAGTGAGGGGATCGCCACACCTCCTTCCCCGCGAGTCTGTTATCTTCCCGGCATTGAAGAAAGCCGGTGTAATGAAATACAGCGTCCGTGTGACTGAGTGTCCTAGCAACACTCAACCCTGTAGAATGAACTTACTTGTACATGTGCGATCAATAAATCATTTATTGCGACTTATTCCGTGTAGTTTAATCAGACCTGGACTCCTGGTAATGGGAGACGCCCAGTTACATTACACCGTTACCCATTTGACACCTGGGTAGAGAGGGTAAGCATCTTCCTCAAGGATAGTACATATGCCGCCCATCGGTTTCGAACCTAAGACTCTCAATGTCCGGTGATTAACAGTCGACATGTTCCATACAATAGTATATGTGACCGTCCACCCCAAAACAGCAGCAGTAAATGCCAGATCTTGTCATTTTCACTTTTTTAATTATTTGCAAAGACCATGCTTTAAGGATTAAAATGACACTTTAATTAATGAACTTCACACGATTTCCAGAAGTCAAGTTATGGTCCGTCAAAGGTTGTCAGGGAGTAAAACGTATAAGTGAGATAAACGCGTTCAAAGATTAGTAAGCCTATATTTTCTGTTGACCGTCTTAAGAATATGCCAATTTATTTCACATTTCCTATGATTTTCTTAAAATGAAACTTTGCTGGTATTTTGTAGTAAGCACTGGGATTGTAAATCTGTCAAAAAATCAATATCGGCAAATTAAGACTTTGACATGTTTTTTCACCTGTAGCGCAAAATGAAGTTTCTGGCATTTACTGCTCATATGGGCTGGACGGTCACATATATAATGAAGGTTAAAAGATCAACATCTGTTTACATACCCATAGCTCCATAGTAGCTCCACTGTGCCAATGAAACTGAAATAGAAACACATGAAACATCTGAATGCAGATAGTCTGGATAATTACAATTTCGGCAGTATCAAGAATTGAAATGTCAAAATAGCCAGAGCTAAAAATGTTATCAAAAATCAGATCGAGCCATCTTAAAAAATGCATCCCTTGATAAAAATAGTAGTAATAGTGTATTCAGTTTTGGTAATCCACTAATCCACTGTTGGATCTACTTTTCTGGTATTATGATACCTAATTTTAATCTATCACTCTACATTATTACATTTGAGTATTATTCTCGTTCAATCAACCTGTAACTAATGAATGTTAAATTTATAGTTAATAATCTTTAAGTGCCCGATAGTTTCGTCATCAGAACAGAATAAGCTATATTTATTTTTCTATGAGAAAGGCTTTTACGACGGGAATTCATAACAATTGGTAGATTTAAACGGGTTCGCCGTCGGACAAGTTTTGAACTGTCAAGCTTTCGTCAGGAGTAGCTCTGACTTCTTCAGGACAAATATTATTATATTATTAAGACATGTGGGCCGTCACTTCCCACTGATGACTCACATAAGCCATTCACTGAAGGCTGCCCCTTGCCAACAGTGTTGAAAGCAGATCACCTCTTTGAGATTTTATGGCTCTGGAAAGAGCCTTTCTGAAGGCTGCCCCTTGCCAACAAATTCCGGAACATCTAGCTTTTCGTTGTCACTTCTCGATCAGGTAACAATCTGTTCGGTTGAGACTCAATAGGCAAGGGGCAACCTATCATTTGTACACACATTAGAGGTATAGGGGCAACCTACTTTTGTGTAAATAACTGTTTGCAAGGGGCAGCCTTCAGGTAGACTCTTTTCAGAGCCACGAATATCTCATAAAAACAACACATTAGCGGTTAGGGGCAACCTACTTTTGTGTGAATCTGTTGGCAAAGGGCAGCCTTCAGAAAGGCTCTTTCCAGAGCCATCAAACAATCTCAAAGAGGTGATCTGCTTTCAACACTGTTGGCAAGGGGCAGCCTTCAGTGAATGGCTCATGTGAGTCATCAGTGGGAAGTGATGGCCCACATGTCTTTATAATAATATTTGTCCTGAAGAGGTAAGAGCTACTGCTGACGAAAGCTTGACAGTTCAAAACTTCTCCGACGGCGAACCGTTTAAAATCTACCAATTGCTATACATATAGTCTAGAATTTTCGGGAGGAAAAGCAAACAAAAAAAAATGATTTGAACTCAGTCACTAGCAAAAAAAACACAACAACATTTAGTATGTTTTACATTCAATTACAAATACTGTCAGTGTTTGCTTGGCGTGTATATCAGATAAACGGTTCAACAAGAGACTATATCATATAATTTTGTCCTACTATTACAAAAGAAAGTAAGTCGCAAATTTAAACCTTCAACCTTTTCAATTATTTGGTTAAAGCAATACTATAAGGTTTTGATCAAAAATGATTCATTGTAAAAACATCATAAAATGAAGGAATGTGACTACCTAAAAGTATTTTCATGTGTATTTTGTCACACTGAAAAATAAATAAAAAGGACATGCATGCTTTCCTATATACTAATACATGTTGAATTAAATTCGGGATCCCGAATTTAATTCAATAAATGACCATAGCAGAAAAAGTTCCCATCTTTGAGCCAAATCGTTTGGAGGGTATAAAACAAACCATTAAGCCAAAAAAATAATAATCAAAAACAAATAATCAAAAGTCATGGGTGACAGGGGGCGCTTCATTTTTAACACTTTATTGTATTGCTTTAAGTACCAATATTTATTTGACTCTTAAGAATCATAAGAACATAATACAGAAAGATGAAATCAATTTAGTAAGATTATAATCATAATCATAATCATATTTATTTCCATCAAAAACAAAAACAAAACATGATAAAAACGACGGAGGAGGCACAACTGGAAGCAGAAGCCTGTTAATTGTTGAGCCCCCTGAAAAATAATAAGTAAGGCCTAAATATAAAACAGTACACAAAAATAAGATAACAAGTACATCAAACCAAAACGGAAAAGTATACTGGGCTACTCACTTCACATACACTCTCACACACCCCGCCGCAAAAAGGAGTCATAGGCATGAAGAAGGTAAAAAACAAATAATGTATAATAACTTATATCTATATCTGATTCAGTAGTATTAACCAAATGTTACCATATCAATATATAAAACTTATTTCTACTTATAAATACCAAAAATACATTGAAAGTTTGACTTAAAAGAACTTATTAAAGTTGGAGACTTTTTAACATTACTTGGCAATGTATTCCAAACCTCAAAGCTAATTAATGACCTATAAGCCCATAAAATAATAAAGGAACATATTTTTTATTTCTTTGCTGTGGTTATTCCACGCAAATTGTAATATAATTATACAAAAGTAAGGAAGAAACTTTCAAACTGATACATTTTTAACTTTCTGGTGGCTAGTGATTTCTACTCATATCTGACGGGAAAATATTTGCATGTAGATTAATATTAAAGGGACAAGCCTAGATTCCACCTAGAATTAAATATTTATGGAAATGCTCTAATCAAAGTTTAAAAGTATAGTAAAATACAAAAAAGTGCAAAAAGTTACACACAAATGGCTCAAATTGAGAGAGAATTAATTTGCAATATATCATTCTTTGATGGTGGTGTTTTCAAAATCCTAACTTTTATACCTCAGATGGATTTACCAGATAAAAGATCAAACAAAGCTCCTGGAGATAATTTAAAAAAAAAATTAAAAGGGAAACAATTTCATCAAAAATAATTTGTTTGGTAATCACAAGTGTAGAAACAAGTTTTTTTTTTATCAGTTTTCAAACTAGAAAAACTGTTTTCACACCACTTTTTGTCTCCGACGACAAAAATTAAAGTAGGTAAAGAATTGCTATTTTCTCCAATGTTCCTCAAAATCATGGAAAACCACTTGTAGGTTATATTATTATAAACATGTTCTATCGATTCAAGTAAACAAATATGCAGGTAAAAATTAGTGGGAAGAATCTAGGCCAGTCCCTTTAAGTAAAAATATCATTTCGTAAAACATGTCCCCTTTTCCCCCTCATATGTACTTCATGTATGTCCCAATCATGTGTAATGTATTGTATGTTGTCTCCTGACGTTTGTGGATGCATGGAAACAAATCCATAACTGTCAGTTTTGAAATTTTGAAAATGAAATATCAATCTTATCATCATATGCCAAGGACATTTTGAAATAAAAGAAGTCTCTGTAAATTGAATTATGGAATATTACATTCAAATGTCACTGACACATATATATGGCGAAGAAAAAAAGAAACCATACCACCGGCCAGCAGCATATGAAAATATGCCTCTTTACCTTACATACAGGGTGTCCCAGAAAGAATTAACTCCTAGCTTTGACGGGTTATAACTTTGAAAAAATACAATGCAATCACAAACTTTATATTGAAATATAATGTACAGGTCATAGACTATTTTGTGTATGAAAATCAAGTGATATGGTTCATTGGTTTTGATGATATGCTCGATTGCGTTACAAGTAGTGTAAATGGCTTCTGTCCAAGTTTCAATTTTGAAGGGATGGGGGTCTAAGGTTTTGCCCCGCTTCATAAAAACGCAAAAGAAACCGGGCAAATGCATTTGGGTGATCTCTTTTACATTCTTTGCGGTCATTTTGATGCAAAAACTAGAGGGGTACCACCTAAGGTCGGGTTAGGATACGCCGTCAAAGTTGGGGTATAGGGGGAGGGGGTTGGGGAAATCCCGGAAATTTTTCAAGTCGCCATTTTGAAAAATTTATACATGCTATAAGACTCAAACTTACAAGACATGTTATAATCATCACTTCCCTTCTTAATTACCAAAAATCGACGAAACCCGTTATTTAAAAGTTTTATAGCAA